>RJWM01001231.1:0-49928 GCA_004363535.1 Dasyprocta punctata
CTAACACTATAAAACTTTTAGATGAGGGCATTTCACAGAGAAAATCTTTATGACCTTTGAAAATGTAGAGATTTCTTATTTAGAACACATAGAAGCATGAATTATAAAAGCAAATTGATAAATTGGGCATCAAAATTTAAAACTTGTTTAAAGACATTAAAAAAACATGAAGGCAACAAGGTGTAGTGGTACACACCTGTAATCCTAGCACTGTGGGAGCGTAAGGCAGAAGGATTGAAAGTTTGGACCCAGCCTGGGCAATTTAGCAGCTTAGTGAGACCCTGCCTTAAAATAGAAAAATTTTTAAAGAGAGTACTGGGAATGTAACCAAGTATGAAGGCCCTGGGTTCAATCCTCCCTCCTACCCTTCAAAAAGATTGAAAAGCCCCCTCTTAAGAAAAGGTGTGCATGTGACCAGTAACACTTAAAAAGATGTTCAACATCGTTAAGTCATCAGGGAAATGGAAATTTAATTCACAGTGGGATCCTAATGTACTCTCTTGAGAATTGCCAAAATTAAAAAGGCTAACAATATCAAGTGTGGTAAAGATGTAGAGAGGCTGGACCTATTGCACATTTCTACTGGAGTATGAAATGAGTAGCTAGAGGACAGCTAGATTTTTTTTTAAAAAAGGCTAGAATGTAGCACATGGAAAAGTATATGTAAAGTATTAAATGTATTACAAGTTTCAGTATTTGCAGTGGATATTTCAGGCTGCCTCTGAATGTGTAAGTATGGAGGTTTAGGAAGCTATTAGTAACAAAGCTGTTGCCAGTAGTATTGAATTAAAAATGACATGTTGTACTGAGGCTGTTATGGACTTAGCAAATGGGTAGTAGAATTGAGATCTGTTTGGAATCAGGGTATGAATGACTAATAAAACTACAAAAGGGACACATCTGTATTTCCTTTTGGATCTTGTATGTAGTGAGTTGACATGTGATATTTAAAAAATTCCCTTTAAATAGAGTAATAAAATCATGATCAGAAAACCAGTAGTGGTCAGGGGTCTGTAATGGGGTCTGGAAGGGGAAAGATAGTATGACTATAAAAGGGCTACAGAAAGGATCTTTTTGGTGACAGAAGTATTCTGTATCATTACTATCTCAATATCCTGGCTGTGATACTCTACTCTAGATTTATAGATGTTACCACTGTGGAAAGCAGTGAAGAGTACAACAATGTCTCTGTTATTTCTTATGGTTGCATGTGAATCTATAATTACCTTATTTAAGTAATTTAATTTTTAAAAATATCTGTTGATTAATTATATACCTCTAGTGTGTATTATAACCTTACTGTTACAATATGGAAGGAATTATGCAAATTTATAGCTAAGTATTTACTCTCTGTGAGTCTCAGTAGTAAGTTTAACCTAACTTTGATACTGTTCATCTTGTAATTTCAGAGACATTCCATAAGTGGACCAATCTCAACATCCAAGCCCCTCACAACCTTATCAGATAAGAGACCAAACTATGGGGAAATCCCAGTTCAAGGTATATCTAATATGTCACAGCATTTCTCCCCCTCTCTCCTTCCCTCCTTCCCTTCCATCCTCCCTTTTTTCTTCTGTGTGTATTAGTTTTTGGATTTTGCTGGCTGCTTTGCCCAACTTAATTGTTACTTTCTTTGCTCTTGACATTATTTCTACCAATCTGGCATACATCTTTATTGAAAAGTGTACTAACAATATGTCTTAATTACATGGGAAAATAAGTCATTAACAAATGCAACTTCCATAGCAGTTCTCTTGTAACATTGTAATAGATGACAGGGAGTGTGTATCATCACTTGGCACTGCTGCACAGTTGTTCACAGAATATGAAATTAGTTATCTCTGTTAATGGACAGCAGCTTAGGAAGCTTCACTCCACAACCTGTTTTCTGCTGTGTATTGAAGCTATGACTCTGGGGGGTGAGGCCCAGCAACTCTTTGGAAAGGGATTTTCCTGTTCTGACATAGTTCTGTACAGTAGAGCTGGCACCAGAAATCATCTCCTTCCTTTTGAGGTCTGTGCTCCTTAACCCACACGGCTTCTTCATGCACTGTTGAAAGGCAGGCCTTAGTGTCAGGGCGTGGCACTGTGAAAAGTAGCACTTAGCTTGGGGTGGGTTTTGGGAACACTCTCAAGTATCCATGTCACTTGTGGCCCAAAGTCTTCTCTTAGCTACTCAAGACCAGTCACCTCTACACTGTGGATTCTCTTGTTAAGGAAATTAGGCTCTGTTAATGGGACTATAACATGTCAACACGTGTGAATAAATGAGCAGACTTGTGAGAATTATTTAAAGAGCTGAGAGAATTGATTCTGTGAGCCGCATGTAACACCAGCAGTTGAAGAGTTAAGTTTGGTGATTGAACAGGCCCCCATACCTGTTAGTCTTTAGTGTTCTGTTAAGCTAGTTTTATACACATTAGAGGTAGTAGCTTGGCTGTTACCTTACTTACACCAAGATTTGTCTGTTTTTTTGGCTTTTGCTTCATTTGGTCACTTGCGGCCTAAGCTCTTCTCTTCACTTAGAGGGTCCTTTTGCTAAAGGAATAGATAGTGGAAAGTTTGACTTGAATGTTTTGTCTCTGTATCTTCTCTTTATATCCCACCTCCCAGATGGATCCTCAAAGGATTTTTGAGTGTGGCACAGGGCTCATAGGCCTCCCCATGGCTTGGCTCTTGACTCTTTGATGCTGTTTCCTCATCTGTAAATGGAGAGTAATAATGAACACTTAGCTCACTGGGTACTTAAATTCCTCTCCTGGACTCTCCTACCCTTCAGACCTCTACCTCTTTACTATAGCAGCACTTCTGTTCTTGATGTTTCACCACTCAGTTGGCTCTGCTACCAAATTTACCAACAGCATTTGACACTGTTGAACACGCCTGTCTCACTTTGCTCATTGCTGAGACAAAATACCCAGCACCCAAAGTTAAAGGAGGAAAGGCTTACTTTGGCTCACAGTTTGTAGAGGTTTCAGTTTGGCTCCAGGACAGGGTGGCATGGCAGAAGGGTGTCATAGAGGAGAAGCAGTTCATAGCAGGCAGGAGGGCAACAACATAGTGAAGTTAAAAAAAAAAAAAAGAAAGTAGCAGTAGCAGCCTTTTTATCCCTTCCAGGGTATCTGCCCTTTCAGTGATGCCACCCATACCCAAATTGGCCCTTCCCATTATTCACACCCAGAACTGTGCCAAACCAATCAGTGGACTAATTTAGTAATCATACACTCTTAATCCTAACATCACGCACCCTAGATCCAGCCACCTCTGAAAAACTCCACCTATGAGCACATGAGGCTTTGCAGAAATGTCTAGTTACGAGCTGTAATAACTTTCTTTCACAGAACAATCTTTTTGGGTCTCCTGACACCATACTTTTGCATCTCCTCCTCTCCCATATTATTTCTTTTCTGTCCCCTATGCTGGCTGCTGTCTTCTCCTTGACCTCTAAATAGTGGTATGTTTCAGAGCTCAGGCCCTGGGCCTTATTTCCTTGTCTGTATTCATTCTCTTTGTTATTGTCTCCTATCTCAGGCCTTAAATGCTATTTAAAATACCATCAGATTTGTATCTCTAGCCTGTACCTCTCTTTTGGATTCCAGGCTCATGAGTCCAATTTTATGCTTGATATCAGCATTTCAGTGTTGAATATTGTCAGACTGAGTGTGTCTAGGACAGTATTCTTATATTTCTCATGTGTTTCTAGATATAACTGTCTTCCCATCTCAGGTAATAGCAGTGTCATCCTGCAGAAATCTTGGAGTTGTCCTTAACTCCTGTTCACTTGTTTAGGAAACCCACTGGCTTGACCTTGAAAATTTCTCCAGAATAAGAGCATTGCTCTTCCTTCTACTGTCACCTCTGTTGTCTAAGCCACCATCATCACTCAGCTAGATTTTGGCAAAAGGTTCTTTATTCTCCTCTCAATCTATTCTTAACCTTAAAGCTTAAAAAATAGGTTTTTAACAATGTTTGTTTGTTTAATTGCTGGAGAGTGATTGTGTCTGACACATACTAGGCAAGTGCTATACCACTAAACTGCATACCCAGCCCTGAAAATAGAAATTGGAACATAATGTACTACTCAAACATTCTTGCTCCCCATTTCTTTCAGAGGAAGAACCAGGGTTCTTCTGATGGCTTCTAGACCTTTCCAGTCTAGCCTCAGGTACTTCTCTGGCCTCATCCCTTTCTCTTACTCAGTCTGCCTAGACACATGGGCATCCTTGCCACCCAGTACTTGGCACACTCTTGATTTAGAGACCTTATCCTGGCTGTTGCCCTGCCAGGATACTGCCTGGGCACCTAGGTGGCTCTTCTCGTACTCTCTTTCAAGGCTTTATTCAAGCCAAACCTCTCCAGTGAGGCTCTGGGTGTCATAGTTAAAGTTGGGAATATGTCCATATGGCACCCTTCTGTCACATACCCTGTACCCTGCTTGTGTCTTCTTATCACTTGTCTTTTAGCATCTTACATAACTTTTCGGTTTGTATTTTTTATTGTCTTTCTCCCGTTCCTCTAGATTGTAAGGTCTATGTGACAAACTTTATGTCACTTTTGCTCACTGAGGTGTTCTTAGCACCTTTAGAAATCGTGAGTTCTTTATAAACAGTTGTGAAATGAGTGACTGAAAGAAGAGTTAAGCCTGAAAGTGCTTAGTACAGATTTTAACCCATACTAAACCTCCACAGTTAGATTTTATTTTTTATTTAGTTTAGTTTAGGTTAGTGGTACTGGGGATTGAACTTAGGACCTTGCACGTGTTAATCAAGCAGTGTACCATTGAACTATATCCCCAGCCCCTAGATTTGATTTTGTTTTAAGATTTTTCTGTTTATCAGTACATGTTTATAGTACATAATGTTTACACCCATCATGGGAAGTTGGTACACGTTCATGACACATCTTAATTCTTTTTATGTCCCCTTCCCCTTCTCTCCCTTTTCCCACAGTTAGATTTTATTATAACAGTATCTGTGTGAATTTTTTCTTAGTAACACAAGTGGCTAAAATGATAGGTCTTAGTAGTATACAAGTAAAAGATTCTAGGCAGACAGTTGCTGCAGGATTTTGCTTGTTGCCAGCAAATAGCTGCAAGAAAGCATCTATACAGGTTATGTCTGAACATCTTGAAAGAGCTACATTCATTGAGGGCAGCAAAGATGGAAACTAGTGATTCAGGCACATTCCATCTCTGCTACCAGTCATGTGTATCCTGGTTCTATTGAAAAAATCAGATTTTTGACTTGCATTCTGTGTCACCATGGTCAAAGCCAGGAACCAGGCACATCATGCCTCTTGTGAGACTATGTGTACTCATTTGCCAGTGTTCTAGAGCCTTGGTTCTAGCTTGGCCATGGCTATGTGATGCTAGCCTGAAAAGTCCAGTAGGAGAGACCCACATCTGAGGGGTTCTGGGTGACCCTGAGACAACAGAGGATATCAAGTTCCCATGACACAGGTGACCTCTAAGAAGTGACTCAGACCCTTACTGAGGGTCTTGGGTGCAGTCCAAGTTGGCAGCCAACTCTTATTGCCTCTCAGTTCTCAATGGCTGCCCTCTAGACTGATCTTGCTTGAGCCACAGCTGGGCAAGGTTTACTAGGGAAAACTAGCCTTACTTGAGTTACTTCTTAAAACAGAATCCCAAGCCGGGCGTGGTGGCGCGCGCCTTTAATCCCAGCACTCGGGAGGCTGAGGTAGGCGGAGCGTTGTGAGTTCGAGGCCGGCTTGGGCTACAACGTGAGTGCAAGCCCGGCCTGGGCTACATAGTGTGAACCTGCCTCAAAAAAACCAGGGCCGGGAGTTTGGCTCAGTGCCTTAAGTGCCTGCTCTGGCAGGCACGAGGTTGTGAGTTCATTGCCCGGTGCCACAAAAAAAAACAAAAAACAAAAAAACAAACAAAAAAAAAAACCACAGAATCCCAGGCCATCCAATAAGGGAGCTTGAAAATTCCATTTTCCCTAGCACCCCAGCTGACTTTTAGAAAAGAATCAGCTTAGAAAATAGGACAAAGAACTGAAACCATTTATTTATTTCTGTTTTCTTGGCTTTCGTGGGTGGAAAATAAGTGTATAAGGTCTGTGGGCCAAGGCTATTTAAGACAGACTAAATGCCTTATGATAATATATCCATGACTGTGCCATTGGGCATGGATGTGTGTCTACAACCTGTGTTAATGCTGATCTCATTCCTACTCCAGCCTCTTATAATGCCTTAATAGGGCTTAGTTAGAATGTTGCAAATACAGCAGGCAGGGAAAACATTTTAAGTGAATTTTTATCTGGGAAGTTGTTGATACAGTGATTTTTTAAAAAATTAGTACATGTTTGTAGTACATAATTTTTACATTCCTCATGGGGAGTTGGTACATGTATGTAGCATATCTTCCTTTTTCCATTCCCCCACCTTCCATCTCTTGTTCCTCTTCCCATTTGAGAGAGATACATTTCCCTACTTTCTGTATCTATCTTTTATTTTGCTCTTTATTTATAATTTGGGTTTCTCGTATGAGAGAAATCATGCAATATCAAAGCTTATGTGGCTGATTATTTCACTTAACATTATACTCTCAAGATGCATTCCTTGCTGGGCATGGTGTACCTGTCTGTAATCCCAGCATTTAGGAGGCTGAGCCAGGAGGATCACCTGAGTTCAAAGGAGCCTGGGCTACATAGTGAAAACTTGTTTCAAAAAACAAACAAACAGGGTCGGGGATTTAGCTCAGTGGCCTAAGTGCCTGCTTGGCAGGTGCGAGGTTGTGAGTTCGATCCCTGGTACCAAACAAACAAACAAAAAGGTGCATCCAGCTTATTATAAATGATTCAGTTTATCTTTCTTTATGGCAGAGCTTCATTGTATATTAAAAAACTAAGAATAAGCAAATGCTTCTTGGCTATAAAAGACCATTGTGATAACTCATACTGCAATGAGTGTAAAATTTCCAAGATGTAACATCTTGAGCTGCTGCTCTTCATTGGTTGTCTCATTTGTCTTGGCATAAATAAAAAATGGTAGTCTATGATTTTTGTTTTAAAGATTTCAGTGATGTTATTACTGAAATTTAAAAAGTTGCTGTCTCTTGTTCTGTTTTCATTTAATAAGGTAATTTTGCTTTTCTAGTTAAATGTTATAATATGATTTTCTTTCTTTCTTTTTTTTTTTTGTTTGTTGTATTTTAGCACCATGTCTGGTTATCAATTACAAGAAAATGTTTCAGACCAGAGATCTTATTATAAATGGGCTAATCAAATGCTTTTTTATTGGTATTATTGGCAGTTAAATTCTGTGGCTAGCGTGATGATTGGTATCACCTCAGTGAATCTTGGCAGGTAGTATATAAATTAGCCTTTGTGACTTCAGCAGAAAAGCATGGATCTGCTACCAGTAGTAGAGGTAGGTAGCAGTGTGACATAGGTAGTTGGAAAGATCTTTACTGTTTCCACTTGCACAGTGATACTAAGAGATCCAGAATGTTAAATAGAAACCTCAACTGGGTAGTGTCAATGGTTAAAGAGCCTGAGATTCTTCCAGAGCCTGAGATTCTCCCAACTTCAGTGTGACATTATTGTCACTTCTCATCAACTCAGACCAGTGCCACATAGTGGATATTTCAGTCAACATGTACAGTGGTAGTTACTATACTGTCTAGAATGCTATACTATCTAGATTTGTGTAAGTATACTCCTCAGAATTTTGTACAACAGAAAAGTACCTGACAACATACCTTGCAGAGTGTATCCTGTTAAGTGATGGTAAATGTAGATGTTGTAGGAAGTTGATTAATCCAAGTATAGTTGTTATTCATACTGCTATGTTTTCCCATCCCTATTAGTCCTGCCTTTTCCAGAGAATCATATAAATGAAAGTGTGTAGTATTTAGCCTTTTTATATAATGATTTTTTATTTTCTTTGTTTTGAGATAGGGTCTCACTAAGTAGTACAGGCTGGCCTTGAACTCACTTTATTGTCTAGACTGGCCTTGAACTCATAGCAATCCTTCTGCCTCAGCCTCTCAAGTCCTGGGATTATAGGCCTACACCATCATGCTCAGTTATGTAGCCTTTTAAAGTCTGTCTTCTCTCTCAGCAGCATGCATTTATTTTGTAGTTGTTGGATTGAGTGTTTTATATATGAGTGTTAGCTAGGTCTAATTGGTTGTGAATATTTTTCCAGTGTAGGTTTTCTCCATCTTTACTGATTTTCCATGTCCTCTTTTTATCAAATACTGAAAGAAGAGTGTTGCACTCTCAAAGTAGTAGTTGTAGATGTATTTCTCTTTGCAATTCTATCAGGTTTCACTTACTACTTTAAAGTTCTGTTGGTAAGTGGATACACATTTAGGTTTGCTGTCTTCTTTTAGAATGGAACACTATTATGTAACAATCCTTTTTATCTCTGATTATATACCTTGTTATGAAGTTTTCCTTGTCTGATTTTTTTTTTTTTTTTTTTTTTTTTTTTTTTTTTTTTTTTTTTTTTTTTTTTTTTTTTTTTTTTTTTTTTTTTTTTTTTTTTTTTTTTTTTTTTTTTTTTTTTTTTTTTTTTTTTTTTTTTTTTTTTTTTTTTTTTTTTTTTTTTTTTTTTTTTTTTTTTTTTTTTTTTTTTTTGTGCCAGGGATCGAATACACAGTCTTGTGCCTGCCAGCCAGGTGCTTAAGCCCCTGAGCTAAGTCCCTGGCCCTCCTTGTCTGATTTTAGTGTAGCTACTTTATAGTTGGGTATGGTGGCATATGGCATAAAACTGTAATCTCAACTATGCTGGAGACTGAGGCAGGAGAATTGCAAGTTTGGGTCCAACCTGGGTGTCTTAGGTACTTTCCTTATTGCTGAGAAAAAATGTGACACTCAAGTTAAAAGGAGGAAAGGTTTATTTAGCTTTCAGTTTGTAGATGTTTCAGTCTATAATCGGCTGGCTTCAAAGCAGGGTGCAACATGGTAGAGAGGCAACACTTCGTGGTGTTGAAGACAGCAAAAGCAACAAGAGATAGAGACATAGACAGACCTGTTTCTGTCCCTTATATTGTATCCAATCTACTGAGATTGGGATGGATCCAGCAATCACTCAGCACCCTTAATGCCAGGATTGCACTAGGAATCAATCACACACTCTAGATTCAGCCACTTCCAAAAAAACTTAAGACTGCATGAGGCTTTGGGGGGACATCAGACACAAACCATAACACTGGACAACTTAGGCCTTGTCTCAAAATTTAAAATAAAAAGTTGGAGTAGCTGGGAATATAATGCAGCGTTGGAGCACTTGCTTTGGATGAAAGAAGTCCTGAGTTCAGTCCCCAGACACCTCCCCTGCCCCTGGCAAAAAAGAACAATTCTTGCAGATTCTTTTTGGTAATGCTTGCGTTTTACCATGTTATATCTTTCCCCTCCATTTTACTTTTAATTTATCTATGTCTTTATAATTAAAGTGAGTTTCTTGTAGTCAGTATAAGTTGGATCTTAGTTTTTTATTTATTCTGACAAAATGTCCCTTCCCTTAACTTGTGGATTTAGATTATTCACTTTCAGTATGGTTGTTGATACTGGTCTACCAAAGTCTACCATCTTGATAACTTCTCTATTTGACCCTGGTTATGAGATGTTGTTTTGTACAGTGTATGTTGCCTAGCAGTATCTCTAGTGTGTATCTACTGGATTGTAAGCACCAACTAGAGTCCCAGTATCACCTGTTTCCCCAGTTGTGACAATCCCAAAAATGACTTCAGGTGGGCATGTCAGCACATATTTGTAATCCCAGCATTCAGGAGACTAAGATGGGTAGGTTGATTAGGTTGATGCAAGTTAAAAGCTAGCCCAGGGAGAAGACCATGGTAGTGCACTCCTATAATCCCACACTTGGGAAGCTGAGGTAGAAGAATTATTATGAGTTTGAGACCAACCTGAGACACCATCTCAAAAAACAAAACAGAAGTCTCCATGTGCAATATATCCCGAGAAAGCATGTGTGGGCACTGAGGGGATATATATAACCCCAAGAACCAGAAACATAGTTGCCAGTTTTATTTGTCTAATGCCTGCAGAGAGATGGAAATTATGAGAAAATCAAATATTGTATAAAATCCTACCAATTTTCTACTATTTTCATTAGAGACTTTAACATATTACTCATAGTTATTTTAAATGCCTTGCCAGATAGTTCTAACATATATGCCATATTTTAATCTTTTGTAAAATTACATGTCTTGGTGTAGTAAGCTGAAGATGTTGTTTTCTTCGTTATCTTATGTTTTATATTTTTACAATTCTTTAATGAAAGTTGGATAGCTTGCATGAAAAGTAGTGATTTCATGTCTTGGAATATATTCCTTTTTCCTCCTGATCAGTTTTAAAACTATAGGAGTTTGATTAGTCTACTAAAGAGATAGACTGGGTTGAAGATTTATTGTTACTGTGATTACTTCATTGCAGTATAGACTTCCAATTCTAGTAACAATTTGTGTTTCTCAAGCGGGAACTGTTTTTCCACAAGAGCCTTTATTTGAAGACAGGATCTTACTATGAGTTCAGTCTAGCCCTGAGCTCACTATGTAGCCCATGCTGGCTTTCCTCCTGCCTCAGCCTCCTGAGTGCTGGTGTTACAAGCATATGTTACCATGCTCAGCTACTAGAAGTCCTTTCTTACTGTCTGTTCCACATTCGAGTTTAGACTACTGTTTGCATTGCATCTCAGGGAGTTCTTACCTTGTACGCCGAAAACTCTTTGAGCTAAGATTTCTTATTTCTTCATTCATTGAGAGTGTACTTTTCTCTATGACATTGATCTTATTTGTAATGTCTGCTTTAAAATTCTTTTCTTATAATTCCAACATATAGGCCATCATCAGATAAGTTTTTGTTTCTTTTAAATCTGTATGGGACTCCCCATTCCCCCACGCTCCCAACCCAGGTACTGAGGAATAAGCCCAGGGCCTTTATACTGAACTGTAATCCCAGCCACTTTTTATTTTGAGATAGGGTCTTGCTAAGTTGTCCAGGCTGGGCACAAACTCATCTTCCTTTTTTAGCCTCCCAGAGAATATAGGCATACACCACTGTGCCCGTTTCCTTTTTAATTTGGGGTTGTTTCCTGGGCAGCATGGATCACATTGTAGATTGTTATGTTCCCTCTGCAGAATATTGGTTTTTGTTTTAGCAAGTAGTTAATTTCACTCACCTCAAAGTCCAGATTCTCTTGTGCAGTGGAGGTACTCAGTTATTTTGTCATTAACTCCTTGAAGTGTGAGTGCTTGTGGATTTCAGAGGTCAGTAAGAGATTTAGGTAGAATTTATATATAAAATTTGGGATTTTTTTTCTTTCTATTTTTTGGTTCTTCTTTTCTGGTATTTTCTCTAACTCTTTGCTTTCCTACAAGTATGGTTTTTCTAAGGTATGTTTCTCTGGGTCTCTAAGGTAGTAAGACTAAAAGTTTTCTACCAAATTTTGGTTGCCCTACTTGACCTCAAAGTCTACACTCATGCAAAAACTACAACAGAATATTAAACTGGGAAGCTCACCCAGGGCCATTTGTTCTTCCCTCTACCTGTTACTTCTGAATTCTAGAATAAGAATTAAATAGCGAAGTTGGTACAGTCATACTATCTCCAGCTCTCTGAAAGTGAATTTCTTGTTAGGTTTATTTCTTTGCTGGTTGTTTTTGTTTTTGTGGTGCTGCGGTTGAACCTGGAGCCTTGCCATACTAGGCAAGTGCTCTACCACTGAACTACAATCTAGCCCTTGGGTTTATCTCTTTATCTGAGGTCTGGATCTTATATTCCCTTGGGCTTTCTTAGATGCTATTATCCTTATTTTATTGACTGATCATCCCCTTCTGCATCTTCAACTTTACTGGTTCCCTTCCTTCATCATTTTAAAATGCTCATATCTCTTTGTTTTGCTTTCTTTTTTCCATCTGCATGTCTACCTGCCTGCCTGCTTGTCTTTAGTACTACAGATTGAACTCAGAGCCATTGCACTAAACTACCTTCCCAGCCCTTTTTTTATTTTGAAACAGGGTGTTGCTAATAGCCTGGTCTGGACCTGAACTCACCATCCTGCTTCAGCCTCCCAAAAGGCTGGGATTATGGACATGTACCACCATGTAAAATGCTCACATCTTTCTTAGGTTCAGAAAAAATAAATTTTCCCTCTCTCACCCATGAGCTTTTATACATTCTAATCTTACTTCTGTCCCTGCCAGCATACTGAATTGCTCTGACCAGGGTTATCAGTGACTTCTGTGTCACCAAGTGCAGTCTCTCTCCATCACTTTTGCTGATAATTTCTGAAACTATGTATTTACTTCAGACTTTCCTTGTAAACTTCTAGCTCTGATTGCCTGTACCACCTGCTTCCTTAGCTAAGTCAGATTCTCAAATTCAGTGTGTTCATCTCTCTTCCTTTAGTCATAGCCCTTACTTTACTTATTTCCGTGCATCTTTCTTACATATCTAGTTGGTCAGCAAAGCCGCTGATTCTGCCTTGCTAAAGAGCTCTTGAATTTATTCACTTCATGTCTTTTTATCTCTTGTATGTACCATCTCACTCCTTATCCTTCATGAACCTTCCCAGTCAACTGCAGCCAGAACAAAGTTAGCCTGATAAAACCTTCATTGGCTTTCACTGCCAACAGGGTAAAGCCCATATTTCATGCCCTGCATTTTGCCTGCATAACTTTTCTTGGCCTTTTCAGCCTTATTTTTGTTCCTTTCTTCTCTTTGCCCTCTGTATGTCACAATCCTGCTAAAGGCTAAGCTGAGAATACTTTCCCTTCCAGGTACTTCTGTGCCTGTGCCTGTTATTTTTCTAGCTTGAATTTCATTACCATTTCCTAAAGAGGCCTTTCTGGACCTTCCCTCAAGACCATTAGTGTCACCTGCTGGGCTCTGAGAGTCCGTCACTTGTTCTTTCCAAGCATCCATCCATTGTCATTAATGGTTAAATGTCTGGGGTTGGCTCTAGACTCAGAGTTCCATGGGTGCATGCTTTCTTGTTTTCTGTCTCTCTGGTCTTTGTACCAAGCCCAGAGGTTTTTTTTTCCTGTTTTTTTTGTGTTTTATGTAGAGTCTCACTATGTAGTCCTAGCTGGCCTTAAACTTGGTGTTGTTAATAGAGGCTGACCTTGAAATTGCAGTCTTTCTGCCTCAGTCTTCCAAGTGCTGATTATAGGCATGTGCCATCATGTCCAGCACCTAACATAAATAATTCTAAAAAGAACTTGTGTTTTCAGTGCTTTTTGTACTCTTCTCTTTTTCTTCCTTCCTTCTGTCCCTCCCTCTCTCATGCCTTCCTCTCTCCTTTTTTCTCTCCTGTCCTCCTTTAATTTCATCTGTCCTTCCTTTCTTTTCTTTTTTCCTTCCCTCTCTGTCTCTTCTTTCTTTTCTTGTATTGGTTATCGAATGAGGAGCTTTTCACTAAGTTATATCCCTACCCCTTTTTAATTTTATTTTTTATTTTGAGACATTATCTCACTGAGTTGCTAAATTGCCCAGGTTGGACTAAAACTTGTGATCTTCCTGCCTTAGCTACTTAGAGTTCCAGAATTACAGTTGTGTAATTGTAGGGCTATTTTTGTATATTTTCAAAAAATTTAGTTATTGGGCTATAATAGCAAGAACTACCTGCTAAATTGAGACAGACATAGATCCTTAGACACACGATAAGAAAAAGGCTAACTATAACCAGGTGTTGGGACACCATAAATCATTTCATGAACATTTTTGTGCTGAGCCAAACTCCTGGCTCTGTTTTATCTTTTTAACATTGGTTTTCACTTTCTTAATTTTATGTGGTATTCTTTGAGAAACTTAAGATTTTTTTTCTTCTCCCCTCCCTTAACCCTCTTCCCACTACTTAAGAATTTTAGGACTGGGCGTGGTGGTGCATGCCTTTAATTCCTGCACTCAGGGAGGCTGAGGCAGGAGCATTGTTGTGAGTTCGAGACCGACTTGAGCTACAAAGTGAGTTCAAGACCAGCCTGAACTGCATAGTGAGACTGTGTCTCAAAAAATAGGGCCAGGGATTTAGCTCAGTGGCCTAAGTGCCTGCCTGGCAGGCAGGAGGTTGTGAGTTGGATCCCAGTACAAAACAAACAAAGAAAAAAAAGCATTTTAAGGAAGTTATTGTCTAGCTTCATAATTGCAGAATGGATATTTTTTGGGGTTTGTTTTTTATTAAGTTTATTGGTACATTTTAAGTATATGTAATGATGACATTCATTATATATGTGTTGTTCCTGTATATGATACTTTTTTTTTTTTTTTTTTTTTTTTTTGGTACTGGAGATTGAACTCATGGTGTCGCATTTGCCAGGCAAGCACTTGTGCCACTGAGCTAAATCCCCGTCCCACATGGTACATCTTGATTCTTTCCCCCCGCCATTCCCTTACTGTCCCATCAAACCCACTTCCCCTCCCTATTTACGAAAACTTTGTTTTCATTTTTCTTTTCCCTTCCTTCCTTCCTCCACCCCCTCCCTAAGAATAGACATTTTGATTAAATTTAAAATGTTGATTTCTTCTTCATACTATTTTTGTGTCCTGCTAACTTTGTTTTGTCTGTCAACTTTTGTGCATAGTATGTTCTTCCCGTAAGGATAAATGCCAACTGCTGACAGGGTTCAGTACTCTGATGCTTGCTTCTAAGCTCTTCGCACAAAGGTGATCCTCGTTCAAGATAAAAATACTGTAGTGATGCTAAGCTGTAGTTGTCCCTTGTTCAAGATAAAAACACTGTAGTGATGCTAAGCTGTACTTGTCCTATTTTCATTCAGAAAGTAACCATATCCTTTCCCCTCTAGACTTCTCTAGTTGTGAGTGAATATAGCCAAAGTTTCCTCAGATCTTGCAAAATGTAATTTGGAGTGAAAAAAATGCTAGGCTTAAAGAGAAAGGTCAAATGTTATTACTTTTAACATCATTATATTATTAGAGGGGTATCATTTAAACCGTTCATTTATTCATTTATCTCCCCGCCCCCCCCCCCCCCCCCCCCCCCCCCCCCCACCATTGAACCCAGAGCCTCTTGTATGCTCAACGTGTGCTCCACCACTGAGGTACATCCCTAACCCTTAGATTGTTAAGTCACAAAAAGAAGTGAGCTCTATATGGTGGTACACGCCTGTAATCCTAGCACTCTGGAAGGCTAAGGTATGAGGATTGCAAATTCAACCCAACCTGGGCAATTTACTGACATAGTGAGACCCTGTCTCAAAAACAAACAAACAAACAAATAAAAAACACCAAAAAACCAACAGTGGTGAAAAAGGGATGGTCATGTAGCTCAGTGCAAAGGTCCTAGATTCAATCCACAGTACCAGAAAAGAAGTGGGGGGTGGGGGAGGTGGGAGCATTCTCAGACGGCAAGGCTAATAATCTTTATTAAACGTAAAAGTGTTTTCCCTCATTCTAGTCACATATACCACACACACCAGACCTGAGCTAAGTGGAATATCTAGTCTGTCCTTGTGCCTGCCTTTCTGTATCCTGGCCTGCAGACAACCTCTGTCAGGCCTGTGTAGCCCAGAAAAGATGTGCACAGAAAGATTCAGCAGGGGTTAGCTCATGCTAGTGAACAAGGAAAGAAAGAAGCTCTCAGACAGCTTGTATTTGGAGAACCAAGAAGGAATAGAACAGTGTGTGCTGTAAACATAGATGACAGAGGCAATATCTGTTTACGTCCCAAATTCCCAAAAGTGATTCTTCATTGTTATACTCAGACTAGAGTCCATATTCCAGATAATGAAGGCTATCCCAGTCAGCCTTATTCTCTGTCTTAAGGCCCTTTTCTTGCGGCCCAGTTTTACATGTATTTGTGTTTTAGCTATACTAGCTTTTTTGGTGTTTTGTTTTTATTTTGTGGTACTAATGGTTGAACTTAGGGCTTTTGTACTGAGCTGCATCCCCAGACTTTTTTATTTTTTGAGACAGGGTCTCACTGAATAGCCCAGACATGGCTTGAACTTGTGATTCTCCTGTCTCAACCTCTCAGAGTGCTAGTATTATAAGTGTGTGCCATTGTGCCCAGCCATACTAGACTTTTGCTATTTTTTTCTCTAACTTGTACCTTTACTCTGATTATTGTCTTGCTGAAACACAGTTATCCACCCTTCTTCTGTCTTAGTAAGGCCTAGCTTAATGCTGTTATATATTTGAAGACTTCCCCGGTGCCTGAAATAAAAATGGCTTCTCCCTTTGTGATTCAATAGCATTCTATCATTCTGCATTCTGATTATTTCATTTGGATTTGTTTATGGTTTTATATATATATACACACTCATACACACATACATATATATATAGTGTCCCCACTAACCATAGGCACATAAGGGCAGAGTTTGTTTAGTTTGTTCCTTACAGCTATATGTAATAGGGAGTCTCTGAAATTTTGTTTGAATTGGATTGAAGAGCTAAGTGATTGTCAGTAATTTAGAAGTACTCATCTGTGTAGTGTCTTATCCCTAGAGATAAAATGTTGAAATGTTTTACTATATTCCTTATCTATGAGAATTGTTATGGAGAACTGTTGAAGTGCCCTGGATTGAGAGGAAGGATGAGTTGCAATTTTGAGGGAACTACTCACCTTCCTTGAACCTTTATTACTCAATTTTCAGCATTGGATTTCTTTATTGTGATTTTTTTTTCACTCTCTGCAGAGCATCTGTTAAGAACATCGTCAACTAGCCGACCTGCTTCTCTGCCAAGAGTACCTGCCATGGAAAGTGCCAAGACCATCTCAGGTAAAGACTTGTTCTGAAATTTTCCTTCCTTCCTCTCCTCCCCCTTTTTTCTTCCCTCCTCCCTCCTTCTCTCTTTCCCTCTGTTTCTCTTTTTTTCTGTCTTTCTTTCTACTGGAGATGGAATCTAGTACTACTTACATGCCAAGCAAGTATTCTACCACTAAGCTATATCCCTTGTTCCTTTGGTATTTTTGATTTTTGAGACAAGAGTCTCACTGTGTAGTTCAGACCAGTCTTGAACTTACTTTGTAGCCCAGACTGGCCTCAGACTCATGGTGCTCTCCCTGCCTCAGCTTTCTGAGTGTTGGGATTACAGGTGTGCACACTAGCACTACACTTGGCTTCTTTTCTGTTTCTGAGACAAGGTCTCATTAATTGCCCATGCAAGCCTTGAATTTATAATCCTCCCACCAGCCTCCTGAATATCTGAGAATATGAGGATGTGCTACCAAGCCTGGCTGAAATTTGCTTTTAAAAGTTTTCTCCAGAAGTTCTTAAGTACTTAACAGTGTATCAAGTGACATGTTGAAAATATAGGTTTATGCAAAGTTGATAGAGCAGGGAAAGAATATTTATCCTATACTGTCTCAAATTGATTTTGAAAGGTTGTTTCAAAGCATATAAAAAATATTTAGGAAAGCTAAACTTTCCAGTATCATAAAGACATCTATAATGATGAATTTGATGAGCTTTCTTTGTCTTCTGGAGTTAACTCTTCAATTTATCAATTGCTTATATGATTTTCCATTGTGGCCTTTACTTAACAGATCAACTAGAAATCAAAGACTGCAAAAGGAGAAGTCTCTGTAACTCAGTCTTGCCTTAGCTAATGTCATGCTTGCACATGGAGTGAGCTAAGTACAGCTTGCTTACTTGCTTGCTTTGCTGTTCAACATAATAGGATATTCTTTTATTTTCTATTTTCTGTCTGTCAGGACTTAGTACAGTTTTTTATGCGCCATCACAAGTCTTTAAAATAGTGAGAAATTGTGTGATCAAATAAAATTACCAACCCTAAGCCTTTTTCTGTGTGCATTTCTTATAATAGAGTTTATCAGATTCTTTTTCAATCTGTTTCCTCTATTTCATATACAATTTTGAGATTTTTTTTTCATTCAGTTTCCTACCATACCACAGAAATTACTGACTTAAGACATAAAAATAACTAAAAATGGAAAAGAATAATTAGAAAATTATGCTAGAAATACACCAGCATTTCATTCTGAGTTTTTATAATAGGAGAAAGCATCTGTCCCCTTTGGATCTTTTTTTTTTTTTTTTTTTGTGGTACTGGGGATCCAACTCACAACCTCGTGCCTGCCAGGCAGGTGCTTATGCCAGAGCTAAATCCCTGGCCCTGTTTTTTGAGACAGGGTCTAACTGTGCACTTCAGGCTGGCCTTGAACTCACTTTGTAGCCCAGGCTGGTCTCAAACTCAGACGATCCTCCTACCTCCCCCTCCCAAGTGCTGGGATTACAGGCATGCGCCACCATGCCTGGCTGTCCCCTTTGGATCTTAAAGCATCACTTTACTAATGCAGAGTTCTTTGCTGCTGAAATCATCAACAGAGTGTTAGACAATAAAGTGGAAACAGTTTTTATAAATCAGAGAGGAAAAATTACTGTTGTGTAACATTGGTTACATAGCCGGGGATTTAACTCAGTGGCATAAGCACCTGCCTGGCAGGCGCGAGGTTTTGAGTTTGATCCCTGGTACCAGGAAAAAAAAAGGGAAAAAAAAGAAAAAAAAACATTGGTTACATTAAAATATGCAGTAATGGTGCTATTAATGGTTCTGTGGGTTGATCCTCTTCTAAGGTGACAAAAGATTGCCTGAAGTTGGAGACTTTGTCTGGTACGTCACTTCTCAAGTCTCCTTAGCCCAGGTCCTCAGCACCTAGCAATATGATATCCATTGCCACCTTGCTAAGAGCTGCTTTTGTTATTGCTGTTATCTGAGGCCAAAGTGACTGCTTCCACTTAACAGTTATCAGGGATTTGTAATTCTGACAAGATACAATGTCTTAGATTGTCAGATTTTCAAAATAAGACTTTCCTAAAAGATGGTTGCTATTTCTCAGTAATTTACTTTGTACCTATTTTGTCTCATTGATTTGTCTTTTAAAATGTGTCCTGTTTCAGAATTGCATGTAGCCCTATGATGAAGCTTCTTTTCTTTTTGTCCTCTTTAACTGTGGATTTGGCTAAGTTCTAAAGGGATATATTGATTTTAATTGTAGGTGTTGGGCAGGAATGAACAGGTCCAAATATTGCTGTAGGTTTTAAATGTAACTATGTAGACATACAGTACTCAGTGTGTGCTTGGTAGATACTATGAATGGTACAGTGATGGGGAAGGTGGTGTTCAGTGCATATTTCAATATATATATATGTATGTATTCTTTCACAGATATTTTTCATGAAAAATTAAGATATCTTCATCATCACTAATTTAACAAAAGTGTTAGTTTAACCTTCCTGTAAGTTAATATTTTCTTTCCTTGGAATCTTGAGAAGAAAATATTTTAAGAATTGAGACTAAAATGTTTTTTACTATAAAATGCCTAATGATTATTCTTGCAATCAGTGACTCGACGAAGTAGTGAAGAAATGAAACGGGACATCTCTGCACCTGAGGGAGCATCACCAGCATCTCTTATGGCTATGGGAACCACATCGCCACAGCTGTCCCTGTCCTCCTCTCCCACAGCATCTGTGACCCCAACTACCCGAAGCCGGATAAGGTAGAGAACACTTGATGTTGGTGCATTTCGTGTATGTCTTCCCAGACTTTTAAGAGTAAATAATGAGTTTGTAAATAACACTGTATTTTCTCTTTCTTTTTGTACTAGTAAATGTTGACTCATCTCTTCTCTGTGTAGAATTGGACAGATGGTATAGAAGATACTGAACAAAATAAGAGAGTTCATTTCCTTAAGCACTTGAGTATTTTTGTTTTTCACTAGAGAATGGTGGAATACAAAAGTAAGTACAGGTTGAGCATCCCTGTCTGAAAATCTAAAATGCTGTACTTTTGGAGTACAGACATCATTTTCCAAAAGTTTTGGATTTCAGGTTTTTGGATTGGAGATGCTCAACCAGTAAGGCCTATGCCAATATTCTGAAATCCTGAAATCTCAGTAATCTGAAACATTTTTGATTTAAGCATTTCAAATAAGAGATACTTAGCCTGCATTATGAAATTTGAACCTGCAGGCTATGAGTGGAATGTTAGAAGTTTCCTATAAAGGTGGAATTGCACCAGGACTTTGAGGGTTGTAAATGGGGGAGGACATTATAGGAGAGGTGAGTAACTTGAGCAAATATGCAAAAGAGGTGAATAAGTGAGGAGTCAGGCATTCAGTGGGTAGAGGGCACTGCAGATCCAGGGACCAGAGGAGGTTATATCTACTATATTAGTAAGAGAAGATGAAGTAGCTAAGATGGGCATGGTGGTGCATGCCATGACTAAGACAGGACCATCACAGGTTCAAGCCAAGCCTAAGTAACTTCACAGCTGAGAGCCCATCTCAAAACTTAAAGGTAGATAGATAGATGGATGGATGGATGGGGCTAGGTTGGCATGGTGGTGCTCACTTGTAATCCCAGCACATAGAAAGCTGAGCCAGAAGGATTCCTGTGAGTTTGAGGGCAACCTGAGCTCCACGATGTGACTCTGTCTCAAAAAAAAAAAAAAAAAGAAAAAAGAAAGAGGGATGGATGTATAGCTCAGTGTAATGCCTTAGTTTCAGTCCCCAGTATTAAAAAAAAAAAAAAAAAGATTCACTAACAAGGTATGGCTACATGATAGAATCTCTTTAAAGTCCAATTGAGTCACTTCAATGAGGTAGAAGCAATAAAGTAGGGTAAACATATTTGTGTGAGAAAATGACTAAAGTACTATTCTATTCTGGACAAAAGTTAGGGAAGCCAGCTAAAAGATTATAGGAGTCTGGAACAGAGTCATCAAATCTGAACCAGTGTCATAACAGCAGAAAACAACTGAAGAGAAGGTTGGGTCCAGGAGATTTTTCAAAAGAAAAGGTAATTTCAACAACAGATTTTTTTTTTTTTTAAATTCCAGGGCTACAAAGAATGGGAGGAGAGATATCAAAGGTGTTTCTAAGTATTTAGGCTGGAGGTTAGAAAGCACAATGCTATATTAATACTTGGTAAGCATCATGAGTTCGATTCCCAGTACCTAATAATAATAATTGATGAGCAATCCATGAAAATGTAAGTTTATGTTTTATTCAGAGTTATGTCAGAAACTATTTTAGACTAAGAAGTGTTAAGATCTTAGAGGAAATGGATAAATGTCAGAAATTTGGCAGTGTTTTTAGGGGTAAGGAAGTTGTAAGTATTCAGAATAGAAAGAGGAACAGTAAAGGGTTTCAGAAATTTAGCTGTGTATTAATTTCTAGGTTTGATGATAAAATGAAGTAGTTAGCTCTCAGATTCAAATTGTGAACTTACTTTTAAAATGCCACCTGAAAGGACCCAACCTCTAAGATCAGTGTTCACACAGGCACTGCATCTTTTGACCAAATTGTCAGTATAGGGGTAAAGGAGCCTGGGCCACTCAGACCATGCAAGGGAGGGACAGTCAGTGCTCCTCTTTGTGTCCTAGGTGAAGGTCTCCCTGCACTGTGCCTGTGCAGAGGGCACTGACTGGGAGACACAGCACTTACTCCTCTTGGTTCCCCAACTTGGGAGCTGTTGAACTTCAACATGGCATCTCCTAGTCTTAGTTTCCGCATCTTATTATGAAGTAGTGAGAAATCACTTCCTAGCTCCAGGGGACTCTTTTCTGCAGCTTCTCTTTGTGTCCATATACTTTATTCAGATGCTTTTTAAGCTATTTGTAGCAAAAGAGACCCTGTATGATCCAGGGTAAACCTTTCAATTTGTTGTAATACTTACTTTTATGTTTAGCGTGACAGTTTTTCTGTTTTCTTCTTTTGTGTTGTTCTTTGTTTGCTGGGTTTTTTTGTGGGGGGGAGTTTGCCTTTTATATTCATTTTCACATCTATTCTTTTTTTCTATTTACAGTGGCTATTATAATAAACTTCTTTGAGCCTCTTGCACATTAGAAATCTGATATGCTGACATGCAGACACAAAAGTATATTTCTTTAAGGTAGCAATCTCATTGCACATTGAAAAAAAGTTTGGTGTTTTGGTTCTAGCTGGATTTTTTTTTTTCTTTCTTTCTTTTTTTTTTGTACCGAGGACCAAACTCATGACCTCACGCTTGCCAGGCTGGCGCTTACTCCGCTGAACTAAATCCTCAGCATGGTTTTGATTCTAAAATAAATAAAAATTGGTACTATTCCAGTGCACCTCTCCATTGAGAGAGCTTCTGTTCTAAATGCATCCTCTTTGATTTCATAGCATACTTTGAGAGATGAATACTGACAATATGCTGAGGAGTACTAATATTATTAACTTGGGATATTTATTGGTATGCTGAGTATGTGGAATATGTGGCTAGAGTTTTTGCTTTGCTTTATACTCACTGAAATATAGATCAGTTTTTAAAGAACAGGCTACTTGTCAAGGAATGTTTTACAAAGCAATGTCTTTCTTCCGATATTCGTTAGTGTTCTGCCTCCAGAGTAGCTGCTGGATTTGATGCAGAATGAATAGAGTTGTATGTCCCCTCTGCCTCATCACCAGGAATGATTGCAGAATCTTTGTTATTTCACTGTCTGGTCTATGACAAGATGTTTATTCTGCCTACAAGGCAAAAAACCATGCCATAAAATACATTACATAGAGTTTTTGAGTTAAATTGTATTCATTCAGTTTTTGGTGGTGCTGGGGATCAAATCTAGGGCCATATTTTTGCTGGGCAAGCAGTCTACCACTGAGCTGCATCTCCAGCCCAGCTGTTGATTTTTTTTTTTTTACCCAAGCTTCAATAGTGTGTCCATTGTATAGTAGTTCTGAAGTTCCTTGAGGGGCAGGGGTCCTGTGTTCACCATTGATTGTCCAGCACTTGCACGTTCAGTGGCACAGTGCTGCTCCACACAAGATGACATTGGATGTGTGTGAGTCTACAGAAACTTTCCATTTCCTATTAAGTATTCTTTTTGAGGGCGGGGATGGGGGGGTGGCGCGAGGAACTGACCAGGGATTGAACTCATGACCTCGCACTTGCCAGTCAGGTGCTTGTGCCACTGAGCTACATCCCTGGCCCTCCATTTCCTATTAAGATAAAACCCTAGGGCTTGGGATGTAGCTCAGTGGTAGCGTGCTTGCTTTGCATGCACAAGGCCCTTAATTCAATCCCCAGTACCACAAACAAAACAAAACAAAACAAAACAAACAAAAAACACCAAAAAAACTTCTAACTCCCTACAGACAATAGAGTATACAACTTGCTGAGTGCTGTGGCATGTACCTGTGGCCCCAGCACTCAAGAGACTGAGGCAGGAGAATCACTTGAGACCAAGAGTCAGGACCAGCCTGGGCAACATAGCAAGACCCTGTCTCAGAAAAAAAAAAGAAAGAAAGAAAGAAAGAAAGAAAGAAAGAAAGAAAGAAAGAAAGAAAAAAAAAATACACATGAGCAATAAACACACTTGAGATGTTTTAGGGAAATGATAAATATTTTTAATGTTTATTGCTATCTTTTGTCTGTCTTTGTCTGTTTCTCCCAGTTTTAAGGCCCATGAGGGCAGGAGTTGTATCTTAGAATCCTCCACCTTGCACAGTCTTGCCCTTTGTATTTATAATAAGTGATCCAAAAATTTATGAGATGATTAAGGAAATAAAAAGGAGTAAAATAAACCAAAGGGTAAAGATAATGGAAGGGTAAAACACTGAATGAAAGGCAGTCGGGATGATTTCAGATGGTGCCAATATCAGGTTGTTTCCCATACTCTCTAGCACCCTGGAATGCATACTCTTTAATTGTGAATGCAATTGATACTAAATATTTCTGCTTTCCCTGTGTATAGTGAGTAGAGTTTCTCCCTTCAGATATCAGAAGGCCTGGACAGATGCAAGTCTATGGGGCCATAAACTAAAAATAGAGAAAGATCAAATGAAGAAAATGATACATCTTGACATTAAATGTTCAAACAATGTAAACTATATTCTTATTCTGGTGCTCAAATAGAAAATATTTCATCTTTGGGCTTCTTGTTTTCACTTATCAGAGAAGAAAGGAAAGACCCTCTCTCGGCATTGGCAAGAGAATATGGAGGATCGAAGAGGAATGCCTTGTTGAAGTGGTGCCAGAAAAAAACAGAAGGCTATCAGGTAATCATCAGGTTCTTGTGTTCTCAATAAGCAGTTGATAAACCAAGTGCTAGGGTATCACAACTCACATCACATTCAAAATGACCCTTATACCAAATTTCAGGAACATTCTCAAAGTCAACCTTTCCAGAGTAGCCAGTTTTTCCAGTATTTCTTTAATTAATTAATTTATTTATTTTAAAGAGAATAAAACCAAGGAAAATAAAACAGAATTAAACCAATCAAAATAAACCAATATAAGGGTGGGAATTCAGCTCATTGACAGAAGTGCCTGCTTGGCAAGCACAAGGTCATGAGTTCAATCCCCAGTACCAAATAAATAAATAAGCAAACAAACAAACCAGTATAAGTGATATAGGACTTCAAAAGTTAATAAAACAAACAATAGTTACCATAATGCCTTTTGTTGTCTTCAAGTAGCTGCAGATACCTTCAGACACAGTAAAAATTGAGCAGAACAGAATAGAGTAGAATCAATAATAACAAAACAATGAATGCAATAAAGGACTTCAAAGCAAGCCAATAGTAAATCCAAAATGGCTACCATAATATGTCGTGCTATCTTTCAAATAGCTGCTCATACCATCAGATTTAACGTAATCAAACAAAACAAAAGTATAAAACCCAACCCAACAAAATAATGAAAATGATATGGTTTCCTGGCCAGATTGCTTCCTGGCGAGGCCTGGTACTCTCCCTCTGCAGTCTGTGAATGGCGCTGACTCATTGAGAGAGGCTTGAGTGTGGCTGTCCCCACTTCAGCAGCAGCCTACACATGGCTCTGGCTTCCAAGTGGGGATCACCTCCTGGTGAGGCCTGGTTCTCTGCCTCCACAATCTGTGAATTTTCCAATATTTTTTTCCCCACTCTTTCAGCACTTTCTTAAGTTGAGATTGAATGCTTGTGTTGAGATATTTGGACTAAGAATGAAAAATGCAGGTATTTCACTTAAAATTAATAGCTTAATTATATATGCATTCACATTTTAGTTGTATTTGATAGCTTTTGTTTTATTCTCATTGTGTTTTGTCCTCTCGTCATTTCACACCTGTACTATTGTAACTTCCTACCATTTCCTCTCCTGTCTGTCTCTTTTGATACTTTATTCAGATTTTGTTTTAAATGATGTGACATACTGCTTTGGAGAGGGAGTTTTAATTCCACACAAAATGAAAACTTCTAAAATGTATCCATCATAGTGCTAAAATATATAATTTAGATTCCCAGTATCTTCACATAGGATTTTAGTTACAGAGTTAGTTTTCATAGCTCACAGCTGGTCTTCTTCATGCTGTGGTGTAAATATGCAGCAGTACAACACAAGAAAGTAATTAGAATCCACTGTTCTTGGTCTCCTAACAGTAGCCTTCATCTCAACAAAATGGCATAAAGGAACTAACTGTAACATATGCAGATAACTCTCCACAAGAGGCAGTTAAGTAGTAGAAAAGCAGAATAAGTATGAAAATCCCTAGAAAAATAAACAATTATTATGTGATCTGGCAGTTTCATCTCTGAGTACATACCCAAAAAGGCTTGAAAGCAAGGACTTAAAGAGATATTTTAAGTACTCCCATGCCCATAGTAGCATAATTCACAGTAGCCAAAAGGTGGAATCAACCCATGAAGCAACAAATAAATGGATAGACAAAATTTAATATATTCACATACTGGAATATTTCTCATGCACACATATATGTGGGCACATGCACACACACACACACAATCATGCCTCCTTAAAATGAAGAAAATTCTGACATATTCTGCAGTGTGACACCCAGAATTAAAAGAGGAAATAATTCTGTCTTAGTTACTTGTCTCCTTGCTGAGACAAAATACCTGACATCCAAAGTTAGAGAAAGAAAGGTTTATTTAGCCCACAGTTTGTGGAGGTTGCAGTCCATAATCAGCTGGCTCCAAGGTAGGGTGGCATGGCAGAGAGGCATCACAGAGGAGAAACAGTTCATGGTAGGCAGAAGGTAGAAAAGCAACAAGGGACAAGGCAAGCCCTGGCTACCAG
Source organism: Dasyprocta punctata (assembly GCA_004363535.1). Taxonomy (NCBI): domain Eukaryota; kingdom Metazoa; phylum Chordata; class Mammalia; order Rodentia; family Dasyproctidae; genus Dasyprocta; species Dasyprocta punctata. Next base: position 26,018 of record RJWM01001231.1, read on the forward strand.
GATTAGGGTGGTGCCAAACCAGTTGGTGGACTGATTTAGTAATCACTTATCCATAATCCTGGCACCATTCATCATAGCATTGCACCATGAATCAGTTACATACTCTAGATTCAGCCCCTTCTGAAAAGCTCCACCTATGACTACAGGAAGCTTTGTGGGGACATCTAAACAGAAGCCATAACAGCCACTATATACCCACTAGACCCAAAAGATAAATTAGGCACTCCATCCAATACTAGCAGCAGAATACACTTTCTTTTCAGGTACACATGATCATGTCAGGATAAGTATATGTTAAGTCATAAAAGTAACATAAATTTTGTTTTTGTTTTTTGTTTTGGTACCGGGGATCAAACTCAGGACCTTGTACTTGCCAAACAGGCGCTTATGCCGCTAAGCTGAATCCCTGGCCCAATGTAAATTTTAAAAGACTGAAATTATACAGATTTCTTCCAATTTTGTCTGATCACAATGAAAGGAAATAAGTAATAACAGAAGGAAACTTGGAAAATTCATAAATATGTGGAAATTCAACCATTTACTTCTAAATAACAAGTGAGTCAAAGAATAGGTAGCAAGGGAAATTAGAAAATACTTCAAGAAAAGCAAAAATGAAAACACGGCATACCAGAATTTATAGTAGTAAAATTTTGGCAGTTACTGAAAGCAGAGGGAAATTTATAGCTGTAAATTCTTACTTTTAAAAAGAAAAATTCAAGAAAGTAACCTAAATTTCCACCTTAGAAAAGTAGGGGAAGCAAAACAAACTAAACTCAAAGCAGGTAGAAGAAAGGAAATAGTAAAGATTAGTATAAAAGTAAGTAAAATAGAAAAACAGCAAAAATGATAAATGGAAAAAAGTTGATTATTTTGAAGAGATCAACAAAATGACAGATTTCATCTAGATTAACCAAAAATGAAAGAAGGCTAAAATAACTAAAATCAATAAAAAAGGAGGCTGGGTGTGGTGATGCACACCTGTAATCCCAGCACTCAGGGAGGCTGAGCCAGGAAGGTCACTGTGAGTTTGAGGCCAGTCTGAACTACATAGTGAAACCCTGTCTCAAAAAAACAAAAAGATCAGGCATGGTGGCACATGCCTATAATTCCAGCACATAGGAGGATCAGCAGCAGTTCGAGGCCAGCCTGAGCAAAATGACAAGACCCTGTCTCAAAAAACAAAAACAAAGGTGCCAGATGTGGTACACATCTGTAACCCTAGCACCCAATTGGGAGGCTGAGGCAGGAGGATTGTCATGAGTTTGAGGCCAGCCTGAACTATATATAGGGAGACCTGATCTCAAAAAAAAAAGGGTCTTGGACTGTTCCCACTTGTCAAGGTACACACCTGTAATTTCAGCAGTCTGGAAGGCTGAGGCAAGAGAATGGCAAGTTTGAAACCAACCTGAGCAATTTGTTTGTTTGTTTGTTTTGAGATTGGGCCTCAATATACAGTTCAGGCTGGCCTCGAACTTACTATGTAGCCTAGACTGACCTTGAACTTGTGGTGATCCTTTTGCCTCTGCCTCCCAAGTGCTGGGATTACAGGCATATGCAACCATGCCTGACAGCCTGGACAATTTAGAAACTTTGTGAGAGCCTGTCTCAAAATTTTAGAGATTTAAAAAAACAAAACAAAACAAAACAAAAAAACCAGCTGCACACGTAGCTCAATGAGAAGGTCTTGTGTTCAGTCCTCAGTACCAGAAACAAAGCTGGGGATGTAACTCAGTGGTAGAGCACCTCTGGACTCAATCCCTCAAAAATGGGGAGAAAAATGATCTTGAAGTTTAATGTTATGTAGGGTTTGAATGTCAGCTCTGCTTCTTATTGTGTGACTGTAGGCAAATTACTTAGTCTTTTTTTCTTCCTTTGTAAAATGGAGTAGTAACCAAGACAGGCTTACTTTTTATAAGGTATTATCTTTTAATAGATTACTTTTTCCTTCCACTATTGCATGTTTTCTTGTAAACTTTAAACTTTCATACAATTCTTTTTAAATCAAGTAATTTTAATTTTATTGACTGACTGATTTTTGTAGTACTAGGGGATTAATCCCAGGGCCACTCCATTATGGATTTACATCCCCAGCTCTTATTTTTTTATTTGGAGACAGGATCTTGTTAAATTGCTCAGACTCTTAAATCTTCCTGCTTCAGTCTCTCTAGTAGCTGAAATTATAGATGTAAGCCACCACATGTGTTTTATGCATAATTTTAAAAGTATTGCCCCAAAGTTCCCATGAAATGTTGCTATGACTGAAGTTTATTAGAAGGAGATAATTAATCATTAAATCAGTGATCTAATATTCCTTGATTCCATCCAATTTAAATTCTGATTCAGTGATCTTAGGACATTTACATTGTGTTATGCTAAAAAATACATACATATAAATCAGTTATTTCAATAATTTTTAAAGTTTTTTTTCATTTATTTGGTGCTTACAATGCAAGAGGAAATACGATGCAAACAGAATGGTTAATTGTGCAAAAAGAAAACCCTTTTTGTGTACTGGACAGTTTCCTACAAGCCCAGTTGTCCCCATTTGTACTTATGATGTGTATGTATGACTTTTTTGAGAGGGAGTTCCCTTTTGTTTTCTGTGAAAATGTCTCCTTTTGTCCTCTAAAAGTAGATATGCTGGGTTTTAAAATGTAAAGATCTTTAAGCTAAAATCAGTCTGAAATGCATGATCTTTTTTAAACTGAAAGATCTGCTAGAGCTCTTATAAGAGCTCTTTAGAGCCATATTATAAGTGTGAGATCCTTTTTCCTATTTAGTTGTGTAGCTGTGTATACTTATCCTTTACTGTCTATAAGTTTGGGTTCAGGCTTTTGGTCTTTTCCTGTGCACAGTCTGCAGGAAAAAGCAGGTTGTGACATTTAGCTGGCTAAGTCGAGCAGGGGCTGTTACATGACACTTAGCACACAGTACTCCCACAGGCCCCAAATGTATCATTAATGTTTGGATCATGCATGCTTTATGTCGAAGAAGCTGTCTAATCAGCGGAGATAGATTCCCTAATACCCCTATCTTCTTTCACTAACTCTTTTAAGAGTCATCCTAAAATTACTGTGATCATTGTAATTTCATTAACCATCCATTACAAAACAAGCCCTTGTGAGTTTGCCTTTTATCTAACAGATACATTTTTATCCTTTAAATTGTGCACTGCCATTATTAATCACTGAAGTTTTAGAATACTAGAATATTAGTGTTGAAAGGCCCTTGATGTTCTAAATTACTGTCAGGTTAACAAATGTGGTACTGAAATCCCACGTAGATAAATGATTGCCCAAGAGATTCATCATGAGTTCATGGCATTATATAAGCAACCTTCGTAAGGGTTGAATCTTCCTTTCTTTTTCTTTCTTACAACTACTACCTTGGTTTGCACACAATTATGTTTTAAATTTTGCTTTAAATATGCAATTAACACCGATAAATTTTCAGCTGATTATACTGAGAAATAATAATCCACTGCCCTATTTCCTTACCTCTTTGAAGTTACTTTCCTGGGGCAACCACTTTTAATTCTTTAGCTGTTTCATTAGGGATACAATTATAAGATTGATTATACAAGAGCAGCCAACCAGGTAGTAGAGAAAATAATCTATATTTTCAGTAAACTTTTCTTTTGTTTTAATTTTGTATGTAAGAGAACTTGGAGTGGTGGCACATGCCTATAATCTCAGTACTCAGGTAGATGAACCATGAGGGTCAGGAGCTCAGCCTCAGCCTGGGGAAATTAACTAGACCCTGTCTCAAAACAGAAAAAGGATTAGGGATATATAGCTCAATGCAAGGACCCTGGGTTCAGTTCCTGTGAATGTTAAGAGCTTCTGTCATATGATTATTTTCTTGTTCTGAAAAGACCTAATAATACAATCAAGAAACCTTGAAAGGTTAATTTGAGAGAGCTTCAGTTTGAATGAAAAATCTCATTGTTTTCTGATAAAATGCCAGACCTAGAAATGGATTAGTTAAATCTGAAGGATAATGAAATCACTTAATCTAGTACGAAATAATTTTAATAAACCAACAAAAGGTTTTAGTATTGCTTGAGGTAATTTGATCTCAGACAGACATTGACAATGCAGTTTTATTGAGGAATGTGCTCCATTAGTGCATGAGCCAAAGAAGGAAAGATTGAGCGTTTCTTAGTGAAGATTAGAAGAATTAGAAGAATTGATGGGTTTAAGGGGTTTAGAAGTCATGTTCTTAACATGCTGTGGTTTACTTTGTATTCTAGCGTTTTTTTCCCTAATGTCAAAGTTAATATGTCAGTTATATTGTAAACTCTGTGCCATATAGTATGCAGGCTATTTAAATATGAATAAAACTAGTTTGTGTTTTCAGGAAGCATATGGCCTAGGTTTTAAAATACACATCAAGCCCGAGGATATAGCTCAGTGGCACAAACACCTGCCTGAAAAGTAACAGGTTCTGAGTTCAATTCCCAGTACCAATAAATAAATAAAATAATACACATCAATAATTAAACTCAGTACAGATTTTTGTTTATAGCAGTGATAGACTATCACACCATACCTCTGCTGAGTCTTCTATTAAAAAATCAGATGTGTGGCATACACCTGTAACGTCAACTACTTGAGAACTGAGGCAGGAAGATAATGAGTTTAAGACAAGCTGGGGCAATTTAACATGACCCTGTCTCAAAATAAAGTAGGGCCAGGCATGGTGGCGCATACCTGTAATCCCAGTGCTTAGGAGACTGAGCCAGGATTGTCACAAGTTCGAGGCCAACCTGGGCTACCTAGTGAGTTCAAGGCTAGCCTGAGCTACATAGTGTGACCCTGTCTAAAACAGATGAACAATTTTAAAAAAGGCTGGGGATCAATGGTAGAACACTTGATTAGCATATGCAAGACCCTAGGTCCAATCCTCCAAATCTGTTTAAATTACAAAGAATAAATATCTGGAAAGGCACTGAGGACTAACCATGGCACCCTGGATAAATTTGACAGCAGCCAAAATTGTAAAGATAAAGAAAACTTGTTCAATTGGAGGTAGCCCCATCCTTACCTCTGATACTGCCCTGAGTCGTTTGTAAGCTACTGCAATGGGGCAGAGACCAAACTGAAAGCTGTAATTCAGAATCACTGAGTAAAGAGATTAAAATTTGAGTTCAGGGCTACTAAGGCAGCCAGAGTTTAAAGGTCCAGTGTTCAAGGAAAAATGGCATCAGAATAGTGAAGTTAACGTTTGATTTGCCTTTTACCATCGAGGGATTTTTCAAATTCTAAGACATGGGGCAGAAAGAGAAATTTGGTAGAAAATTGTTGCCAAGATGTCAAAATGTAATCAAAACATTTATTTTCACAGTACCAGGGAGCTAAAAATCAGATTTCAAGGCTAGCAAGCACTCTTAGCTTTCACTTAAGAATTCAAAGTAACTATGCCTTGCAAATAAGGGTTGACTGGAAGTTTTGAGTTTGAAATTCAGGTTTAGAACTTTCATGGATGAAGGTGATCAGTTCTTACTCTAATTACCTTCCAAAAAAAATCTGAATCTATTCTGGAGGCAGATGACATCATCTAGCCCCTTATAGTCTTTGATAGATAGTGTCTCAGAGCTCATCAGAAATATCAGATATGCCAATAAACAGAATCAAATGACCAAAAATCAAACGACCTAATGACTAATAGTAAAATAACTTCAGGTGATTCAGATACTGGAAGTAGGCCTTTAAAATGAGAGACAGAATATTACCAGAGAATTGGGATCTATAGTAGAATCAAATGGCAATTTTGGGTTGTGGTTTTTTGTTGTGCTTTTTGTTTTGGGGGGTTTTTTAGAGACAGGGTTTTGCTGTGTAGTTCAGACTGGCCTTGAACTCTTGACAATCCTTCTGCCTCAACCTCCCAAGCGCTGGAATTATAAGTGCACCACCATGTCCAGCTAAATGACAATTTTGGAACTAAAAAATATAGTAGCTTCAACGTGTTTAGTCTCTCTCTCTCTCTCTGTTTTTTGTTTTTTAACTGAGAATCAAACTCAGGACCTTGGCGCTTGCCAGGCTTATGCTGCTGAGCTATATCCCCAGCCCTGTGTTTAATATCTTAATAGAAACAGAAGAGATGCATGAACCAGAGGGTTGATCAATACAAATGCCCATAATAAAGCACTGAGTAATTAAAAGAAGAAAAATGCATAAGAGTATAGTGAATGTGTAGGAGACAACAGAAGGTTTAACATGTGTAGTTGAATACCAGGAGAGACTAGGGATGGATGAGTGTCACTGTGAAAGTGCTAAAAATCAAAGACAATGATAAAATCTTGAAATTACTAGGGAAGAAAAGATTTGTGCCAGTGGAATCATGATAAGGTGGTAGCTGTTCTCAGTCAATAATAAAGTAGAATTTGTCACCAACAGGTCCATTCGGAAAGAAAAATTAAAGAAAGTTTTTTAGCAGAAAAATAAAAAATTCCATAGGAATAAAATTTCAAGGAAGAATAAAGAGCAAAGAAGGAGTAAATATGTGGGTAAATATAAATGAGTATTGACAGCAATATAATAAAAAAAACTCTTGATTAAAGATAAAGATAGGTTTAAAGTAAAAGACAAGCCAGGCGTGTTGACACATGCCTATAATCCCAGCATTCTGGGAGGCTAAAGCAGGAGGATCACAAGTTTGAGGCCAACTTGACTATCTTAGCAAATTTAAGGAACGGGGGTATAGCTAGGTGTGAAGGGTCTAGGTTCAACCAGCCCCTCCCTAAAAGCCAAAAAAGTTTGGGGACAGTAAATATAGCTAAGGTGTTAGTAAGGTTCTTGCATTGTCCAGGAAGTTATGAAATTATTAAGTTATTGTAGATTCCAATAAATTAAGGACTACATACTATAAATCTCTAGGACTATGTGGTCCATTATAGTAGCCATTGACAACGTGGTTATTGAGCACTTAAAAAGCTTATCTGGCGACTAGGGGTGCAGCTCAGTGTGGAGCATGTGCACAGCCTCTATGAGGCTCTAGAATCATTCTGCTCTACCAGGGAGGAAAAAAATTGGCTTGTCTAAATTGAGATGTGCTGTGATTGTAAAATATATACTGCATTTGGGAGACTTACAATGGGGGGAAAGAATATAAAATAGCTCATTTTAAAAAATGCTGATAAAGAATACTGATTACCTTTTGAAATTGTCATATTTTTAGTGTTTTGGGTTAAATGAAATACATTAGTATTATGTATCTTTTTAGTCTTTCTTGTGGCTACTAGAGTTTTTAAACATGCAAATTGGTAATGAGCCAGGCGTGGTGGCATATGCCTTTAATCCCAGCACTCAGGAGGCTGAGGCAGGAGGATCGATGTGCGTTTGAGACCAGCCTGGGCTACAAAGTGAGTTCAAGGTCAGCCTAAACTTCATAGTGAGACCCTGTCTCAAAAACCAGGGCCAGGGATTTAGCTCAGTGACGTTAGTGCCTGCCTGGCAGGCACGAGGTTGTGAGATCGATCCCTGGTCCCCCCCCCGCCCAAAAAAAATTGGTAACAGACTAAAGTAAGAATGAATGAGCAAATGAATGAAAAACTAGAAGGCTAATAATAGTGAGGGGAAATGGACTATCAGTAAATATTTGGCCAATCCAAAAGAAAGCAGAAGGCTGAGCATGGTGATGTATGCTTGTAATCTCAGGTACTCTTGAGGCTGAGGTAGAAGGCTTGAAAGTTTGAGGCCAGCCTAGTGAGAACCCTTCTCAGAATAAAAAAGGACTGGGGATGTAGCTGGCAAACATGAGGCCATGGGTTTGATGCCCAGTAACATGTGCATGCGTGTGCGTGCACACACACACACACACACTCACACTCACACTTAAGATGGAAGCAGCAGAAAGGTGAGGGAACAAAGAACTAAGGGACTGTACATTCAAACCCAGATATATTAAAATCACATTACAGGTACGTAGACTGAATATTCCAGTTAAAAGGCAAAGCTTTTTCAGATTAAAAACAATAAACTCAGTCATAAAATTCATAGTATGGAAAGACTGACAGAAAGCTCTCTTAATTTCAGACGTAAGTAAACTTCACAAGAGGAAATAGTGTCAGAGACAAAGATGGGCATTTCTTAGTGAGAAAAGATCAAAACAACAATAGCCAAGTAGTATTGGAGAACAAAGTCAGAAGACTTACACTGTCTAATGAGATTGATATAGGGGAACGATCCTGGTGAAAGATGGCCAAATGATATAGGGGAATGAAACTCCCAACCTAGTGTATGTCCAGCGCGAGTTCGTGTTCTCTAAAATCGAAGAATGAGTTTTAGGAACAACGGAGGTTAAGAGCAAAAATATTTACTTATTTTTATTATTATTATTTTTTATTTAAGAGAAAAAAGACATATAAGAAAGACAAAAAGCAAAAGAGACAAACGACTAGAGTAAATGTATAAGAGTAACATTATAGGTTTACAAAACAGAATGATAGAAACTTGACAGTGGTTACAATATTGTGTATCATTATCTTCAAAATGATTGTTTACATTAACAGTTATAGACAAGTAAAATTGATCTAATCATATGAGTATTAACCGATCTTTCTCAATAACTAACACATTCAGCAGTATGTTTGTTTTAGTTATCTTACATATACATATATACAGATTTATATCTTTTCCTTTTCCCTTCCCTCTTTCCCCCTTTTCCCTTCCTAATTACTTTTGCTCTTTGAGCTGTTTTTGCCCTTACACAGTATTTATTGTAGATTTTGGATCATAAGTACTTTCTCAGTTTATTACACTAGGGAGACAATACGGTATTTACACATGTGGGTTTGATTTATCTCACTTATGAGTATGGTCTCAAGTCGTGTCCATTTACTTATAAAAGTCTCAATGCAATCTTTCTTGATAGCTGAGTAGTACTCCATTGTATAAAAATACCACATCTTTTTTATCTGGGCATTTTCCCAGAAGAATTGAAAACATCATACCACAGTGATATTTGTGTACCCATGTTTATAGCAACCCAATTTGTAATAGCCAGATCTTGGAAACAACCCATGTGCCCATCAATCAAAGAAATATTTATTGAGAGAAAGAAAGCTTCTGTCTGAGAGAGAGACAGAAGGGGTCCTAAGTGGGTTGTCCAAGACTCTGTCTTTTCTAGTAACTTTTATAGAGTAAAATCATGATGGGGAAAACTGCGAACTTGGAAGGCAGATGGGCTTGAGGTGGGACAGAGCTGTGGTCTACTAATAAGATTAATTGTTTAGGTAAAATTGACCAAATCAAGGACAAATGGGGAAGTGAGTCATGTAGTAAGCGAGCATTCTTACGGATTAGGGGATTGGGATGGTAATTCCTGGTTTCTCAAGATGATCCATCCCTAATCCCTAATGCTTATACTTAGGATGTGGTTGCGTTTGTTTTGCCGTCTCTTTTTTTTTTTAATTTTATTAATAATAATAGCAATGATCAGAGTAAAGCAAAAGAGAGAGAACCATATTGGGCCTCAAAGACAAGATAGAAGGGAATCCCCCGTACTTGCTACATTGCCTGCTGTCACCTTCCATAGAGATGCTCGGGTTGCTGCCCAGAGGCCTGTAAGATCTACTAAACAATACTAGCAAAAAGTTGGTTGATGTTCCTTGGTTGCTATCAATTTAGCCAGACCTCCGAAACAGCAGGTTGTTGACCGGGTTGCCTTCTGTCTTGAGATATGGCCCACAGCAAGAGGTGTGTATCTCTTCCAAGGTCACAAGATATCTGGTCCTCTGTACCGGTTCCTTTGAGGGCCTAGCCTTGTCTGACTGCCTATAATATTTCTAACTAACTCAGTTGCCTGTTACAAGATGACTTCACAGACACTTTCAGTGTGTCATAAATTCATATATATCTAATACATCGCCCTGAAATACATAAAGCAAAACTGACAACTGAAAAAAGAAAGGCATATTTGGAGATTTTAACACATCTGTCTCAGTAATTCTTGGAAGAAGCAAATAGAAATTTATTAGGGCTACAGAAGCTAATGTTAGTTAATGTACCTAATGCTCTATCCCAACAAAAACTCTTAATTTAAAAGCCAATTGGAGTAATTAGAGTTCTTTATTAGCACAGGCCTGGCGACACAGCATTGCCATTTACATAGGAAAGACTGCGTGCTGAGCTGAGGAAACAAGCCGCTTTTAAGCAGTAAAACCGCAAACACCTGGGGCGGGGGACAGTTTCTTTGGGGGATTTACATTTGGGGTAGGGGATAGTTTCGTTTCAAGCCTGGCTAGGTTTCGGGGGAATGGCACCATACAGAACAGAAACGCGGCACTTGGGAAAGTACAACTCGTATTAATCAGGGCATCGTGTCTTTACAAGGGCAGGACAAGGGAGGGTACTCTCAGGCACACAGCGCTTGGGAAAGTACAACTTGTATGTATCGAGGCATTATGCCCTTACAGGAGCAGGACAGGTGGGTACTCCCAGGCAACAAGGGGGTTCACGCATTACAATATTAGTAATGTTAACTAATTCATTCTGACAGCTATAAAACACTGCATATGATAACTGCGGATTGTGCATTTCTTCCCATCTATCAAAATTGGTCACATTCCAAGTCTTCTGGCAATCTTTCAAAATTTAAAGGAATTAAAATCCTTTAGAGTGAGTTCTCTGTGGAAAGTATGTAATTTGAATAGATGCAGAAAAGGTAATCGGTAAAATTCAGCGCCTGTTCATTTTTTTAAAAAGCATGGAACGAATTTCTAACAAACTAGGAAGAAGAGGCAGCTTCTGTAATCTAATAAAGGGTATCTACAAAAAAATTATAAGCTGGGCGTGATGGCTCATGCCTGTAATCCCAGCACTAGGGAGGCTGAGGCAGGAGGATCTCTGCAAGTTCGAGGCCAGCCTGAATTGCATAGTGAAACCCTGTCTCACAAAGACAAAAAACAAAACAAAAAATTATAGTGGACATTAAGCTTATTGAAATATTTCCTCTAGAGATGAGGGAAGAGACAAGACTATCTGCTGTCATTGTGTTTCCTTAGTGGTATCCTGAAATTCCTAGCCAGGGCATGAAGGCAGAAAAAGAAATGAAAGAATATAGAAAGGGTATAGTGACTGGAAAGAAAAGACATATATGGTTATTATGTAGAAATTATTTATTTGCAGACATGATAATTATGTAAGAAGGCTTAAAGCTGCAAGTAAAATATTAGAATAACAATTAAAATGTTAAAGATTGCATTTGCATTTTAAAAATCAAGTACATATGAGTAAAACCAATGAAAAATTTATAGAACAAAAAATCCTATAAGATATCGGAAGAAATGAGCCCTTTGTAAAAATTTTGAGACAGTTTGGCCGAATTGCTCAGACTGGCCTTGAACTTGTGATCTGTCTGCCTCAGCCTCTCAGGTAGCTGATATTATGGGCATGTACCACTCAACCTGGCTTAAAATACTTTTTGATTACTCCTAAGTGTCAGTGCTGAATCAGTCCTAGTGCATGTGCCTGTCATTCTAGTACTCTTGGGAAGTTAAGGCAGGAGGATGGCAAGTTTGACCCCCAGCTGGGGAATTTAATGACTTACAGAGACTCTATCTTGACATAAAAAAATTATCAGTATAGAAGACCAGAGTTCAGTACTCAGAACACAGGGGGGAAATGTGCTGGAAGGAACTTTGAGAATCATTAGATTAGCCCCTGATTGAGAAATTCTCCTTCCCTAGACATAACTGCATGTGAGATGGACCAGTGTAGTATTTCCCCTGACTTCAGTCACCTTCTGCCTTCATAATTTTACCATAATCAAGTTTAGTTTGTTCCATAGTATACTGTTATTTTTCTTCATCATAACTGGAATCCCTGTAAAATAGTACTTTGATGTGTAGTTCAATTTCTTTCTAAAAGTTACCAAAAGAGCATATGACAAGTCAGGCATGATGACCCATGCACCTGGAATCCCAGCTACTTGGAAGAATGAGGCCAGGAGTATCACTTGAGCCTAGAAGTTTGAGATCAGCCAGAGTAAAATAATGAAACTCCAGCTTGGGGGAAAAAATTAGAGAAGACCGAAGAAGATAGCATTATGACATTTTGTGCCAAATTCATTGATCGGAGGAGCAGAAAAATATAATCACAGTCAGAATACCATCAGGATTTTCTTTTTTAAAATGGGAATAGATAAACTAATTTTTCAAGTTATATGAAAATACATAGGGCCATATAACTAAGGTAATCACGGAAAACAAACTTAGAGGGCTGGGATAAAGCTTAGTAGTAGAGAACACTTGCCTGGAATGCTTGTGGCCCTACTTTTGATTTCCCCATACTGCAAACAAATCAGAAACAAAGTGGTGCATTGCTGTAATCCTAGCACTCTGGGAGGCTAAGGCAGAAGAAGAAACGCAAGTTCAGGCCTAGCCTGGGCAGCTTAGCAAGATCCTGTCTCAAATGCTGCGTACATAGCTCGTATGAATGCACTCAATTCAATACCCAGTGCCACAAAAATAAATAAGTAAATAAAGAAAAAACAATCAAAGTTGGAGGATTTACATTACCCAGTAAGACGATTTCATGGGTACTTCATAAAAACAAGGATATCCAGGAGCCAGTAAACAGCTAAAAAAATGTACTCAGCATCATTAGTCATTAATGAAACTACAAATGTAAACCATAGCAAGCTGCCACCGCAGGAATGACAGTATGGCTGCTATTAATTGATGCAGAATGACTTAATATTTGAAGGACTGACAATAACAAGTATTGGCAAGGAAGCAAAAGAATAAGAACATTTGCACACTGCTGATGGGGATGTAAAATATGCTAGCTAGTTTGGAACATGTTGGCAGCATCTACTGAAATTAAATATTCACATACACTATGAGGAAGCAGTTCCACCCTCAGATGTTTACCCAACCAAATGAATGTTTACCTGAAGACAAGTATGAAATTGTTCATATTCTTCATCAGAGTCAAAAGCTAGAAACAACTGAATTATTTATCAAGAGGTGAAAGGATAAATAAATTGTGATATTAGCGTATTTTAACATAAAAGAACAAACTGTTGCAACACATAGCAGCATGAATAAATCTGATATAATTTTGCAAACCATATGGTTCAATGTAAATGAAGCCCAAGATAATGGCAGGATTAATATACTATATGCCAGTCAAATGTGGTGCCTCACATCTGCAGTTCTAGCTATTCAGGAGGGCAACGTAGAAGGATCACTTGGGACCACAGGTGTTTGTTTTTTTGTTGTTCCTTTAAGTCATGGCATGGAACACAGTCTCACATGCTAAGGAAGTACTCTTACCAGTAAGCTAGGGAGACCAGCATGGGCAAAATAGCAAGACTCTCTCACAAAAACAAAACAAAACAAAACAAAAAACAAAAACTAGAAATCATCCGTCATAATTGTGGTCACTTCTAAGTTGATCAAGGGGTGCTTTTTGTGATTTTAATATTTTGTATATTGATCTGGGGCGTTGGCTACATGTTGTATTCATTTTATTGAAAGTCTTTTTAGCTACACTTAACATTTGTATACTTCATTTAAGTTACATAGTGGTGGCTCAGTTCATGAACTTGATTTCTTTCCATGATTTTGTTTGCAAACTGAGCTGGATGAGACCTAAGTCCAATTCAGTGTTTGGATTCAGTGTTGACTTTATGGGGAAATTTGATTCAGCCCAATTTGGTTTGTGACCAGAATCATGGAGAGAGAATTGAGTTTGTTAACTGAGGTACCAGTGTACTTCAGCAAAAGTCTCAAAATTTGGAATGGTCAGGATTGTTGTTGCCTCAGCTATTTGCAGTGCGGAGGTTTTTATATCACATGTTCCTGGTCTTTAAACTTCTCCATTTATTTCAAACAACTCATTAGGCTTCATTCTCTGTATAAGACAAATAATATATAGTGTACTGTATACTGTATACTGTATTAATTTTCTATAGTCATTGTAACAGATTACCACAGACTCAGTGGTAAAGCAGCACAAATTTATTATCTTACAGTTTTGTGGATTCAAAATCTCACCACAGGTCTTACTGGACTAAAATCAGGGGGTCAGCAGAAGTGTGTGTCAACAGCTGCTTTTCTGGAAATTTTAGAAGAGAATCTGATTCCTTGTGTTTCTAGGTTTTCCATGGTCCTTGGCTCCTAGTCCTGCCTTCCATCTTCAAAACTGCTTATAGCAGCAGTCTTTCTTACAGTGCATCACTGTATTAGGTTATCTGCTTTTAAGGACCCATGTGATTAGATTTGGTCCACCTGGACAATCCAGGGTTGTTTCCCTGTCCTTAAAAATCCTTAATCATATCTGCCATGTAAGTCTCTTGCCATGTAAGATAAACATAGCGCTAGGTTCCAGGAATTGAAGCATTGTCATCTTTGTTGGCCTACTACAGATACTTACATAAAGATAATTTTATAAGTTTGGTGTTGAGTTTCTAAGGCTTAGCTGTGTGGGTTTTTAAAGTGACTTTATTGAGTTTTAATTCACATACAGTTCACCAGTTGGTCTTTCTATATGCACTAAGTTAAACAGTGAATTTTAGGATTTTTACCATCTCACAAATGTTATACCTCTTAGCAGTCATTCCACATTTCCTCCCAGTACTCTTCAGCCCTCAGGAGCTACTATAGATTTGTCTGTCTTAGACATTTCATATAAATGGGGAAATGTTCATTTGGATCATTTGACCAGGTTTTTTCCTTATCAAATAAATGATTTGCAAATATTTTCTCCCATTCTGTAGATTTTTTTATTCTGTTGACAGTGTCATTTGAAACACAAAAGTTTTTAATTTTGATGAAATACATTTGTCTGTCTTTTGTTTTCTTCTGGTGGCATGTCTAAGAAGGCTTTAACTAACTTAGGGTCACAGAAATTCACTCCTATGCTTTTCTCCAGGAGTTTTACAGTTTTAACAGGAGTTAAACTATAAGTTAAACTGTAAGTCAGAAGACATTTAGCACTAAGATCTATTTTTAGTTTGTTTTGTGTAAGGTATAAGGGAAAGATTTAACTTCTTTTTTTCACATGTAGCTATCCAGTTTCCCTAGCACCATTAATTGAAAAAACTGTTCTTTCCCTTTAAGTTATCATGGTAAGTTTGTAAAAGCAAATTAACTGACCATGACTGTGAGCATGTAAACTTCTATTTTTGTATTCTCAGATCTCTAAGGTGTGATGGGAGGGTGCTAGGGATCAAACCCAGGGTCGTGTGCATGCCAGGCAAGCACTTTACTGCTAAGCTACATCTCCAGCCCTTTGATTTATTTTTATAAATTTTTTTAGTATCAAGAGCTATTAATTCTGCTTGGGAGAGAAGGATTCTCTACATTTTCTGAAGACATTTTATTTGGAATGTTTGCATCTGTGTTTATGGGGAATAATGGTCTGTACTTTTCTTTCTTTATAAAAATCATAACCATTGTTTGATATCAAAGTAATGTTGGCTTCCTAAAGTGAATTCTTTAGAATTTTCTCTTGAAGGCTGAGGATGTGATGGAGCAGTTGACTAGCATTTGCAAAGCTCTGGGTCAATCTCCAGTACCACAGAAAAAAAGAGAGAGAGGGAAATATGAATTTCTTCTTCAGTTTTCTGTAAGAATATGTAGAATTTCATCCTTAATTGAAATATTTGTTAGAATTCCCCAGTGAAGCTTCCAGGCCCACAGTTTTATTTGTGGGAATATCTTAAACTATGCATCTGATTTATTTAATAGATGTAGGGCTATAAATGTAAGATTGGGAAGCCGGGCATGGTGTCGCATGCCTTTAATCCCAGCACTCAGGAGGCTGAGGGAGGCGGAGCGTTGTGAGTTCAAGGCCAGCTTGGACTACAGCATGAGCGCAAGGCCGGCCTAAGCTACATAGTGGGACCCTGCCTCGAAAAACTAGGGCTGGAAGTCTGGCTCAGCAGCTTAAACACCTGTCTGGCAGGCATGAGGCTGTGAGTTTGATCCCCGGTGCCACCAAAAAAAAAAAAGTAACATTGGATACCTAATTCTTTATGAGTGAGCTTTAGTTGAATCTTTCAAGGAATATTCCCATTTACTAGAGTTATAAAATTTATTGATATAAAGTTGTTTATAACACTCTTATCTGTAGGATCTGTTTTGTTATCTCCTCTCTTCTTCCTGATACTATAATTCACATATCCTAATTTTTTCCTAAATTAATTTTCCTAGAGGTTTATCAGAATTATTTTTCAATAATTGATGTTTGGTTTTGTTCTGTTATTTTTGTTCTCTTATCTCATTGATCCCTGCTCTGATTTTTATTAATTTTTTGTGTTCTGTTTATTCTCTTATCTGCTGTTCTTAATTTCCTCATGTGGAAGTTGTCTTGATTTGAAGCTTTTCTTCTTTTTGCTACATTTGTTACAAATTTCCCAAGTGCTGTTTTATTAGCATCCCACGTTTTGACCACATTATGTTTTTGTTTTGATTCATAATACTTCCTAATTTTCCTTTTGATTATTTTTATTGACCCATGGGTTATTTAGAAGAATAGTGTCCAAAATTTTCTAAATACCTTACTATTATAGATTTTTAATTCAATTCTATTGTGTTCAGAGAACATACTTCCTGTGACTTGTATCTTTTTAAATTAAGGTTCATTTGGGAGCTCAGAATATTGTCTGTCTTGGTAATGTTCCGTGTGCTATTTGAAAGGATGCTGAGCTGTTGTTGGAGAATGTTCTATAAAAAAGTGTTAGATCACATTGGTTAAGAGTAGTGTTCACTGCGGGAAGCTTCATAATATTGTTTTTATTCAACACATTAACGAGCTGTAAAACACAGACCTTTATCAGTAGCAGGCAAAGAATTTCAAGACAGACTATAAAGTCATGTAATTTGAAAAGTAGTGTTTCCTTATGAAACAGCTCAAGTTGCTTGTAAAGTATAAATGTTCTTGAAAAATTATGGTTTTACACCCCCCCCCAAAAAAAGAGTAGTGTTCACATCTTCCTGTCATTTTTTGTCTACTTATAAATCAGTTGTGGAGAGAGTAATATTAAAATCTCTTGACTTTTGTGGATTTCTCTATTTCTCCTTACACTACTAACGACTTTTGCTTTGTTTATTGTGAAACTGTTACTGGGTCATAAATGTTAAAGATTATGACTTTTTTGAGAAATTTACCTCTGACATTATGAAATGACTTTCTATATCCCTAATCATATTCTTTGCTCTGAAATCTCTTGGATGATGATAATGTAGCCACTTTAGCTTTCTTTTGATTACATTTTACATGGTATGCTTTTCTAGTATGTTTCTTTTAGGTGACAGATAGTTGATTATTACTCTTTTTAAGTTATTTTCTCAAGTGATTTAAGGATTACTATGTACATCCTAATATGGTTTGTATAAGGGTTTTTCTGACTTAATTTGGTAAAACATAGAAACTTTGCTTCAGTATATTTTCCATTCCATCTTCCTGAATCCTATTATCACATTTATTTATTACATTTATTTGTGTTATAAGCCCAAGTACCATATTATAATTATTGCTTTGTGCATTGTTACATTTTTAAAAAAATTAAAAAATGGGTTTGGTGGGACCCACCCCTAATCCCAGCATTCTGGGAGGCTGAGGCAAGAGAATGACAAGTTTAAGCCTAGCCTGGACAACTTAGTCAGGTCATATCTTGTATGGGACCATAGCTCAGTATGAATGCCCTGGATTCAATCACCAGTGCTAGGGGATAAAATAGAAGAAAAGAGATAAGAGTGTCTTCAGGCAGAAGAGCCAAACTCTTACCTGAAGCTTTAGCTCCTTTTCATAAAGAATACTTTTTAATTTGTTATTTGCTTTTGATCAATTTTCAATGCCCTAGTAGCATGGTTATTTTTTGATGTTTTTGTCCTGTTTTATGTTTGTTTCTTAACTAAAATGATTTGTCTACCTCTTAGTCCCACCACTCCTAACAGTGTCCTAGCATGCTTCATTTTGGGGTTCTTTTTCCCCTCAGCCCTCTTTGGCAAAGCACAACAGAGGACACTTAACCCTTTTCTCCCAGGAATGTGTCCCTGTGGTTGAGTCATAACAGTGAGAATTAGCGGACAGACAAAAATAACTCAGTCTTTCATCGCTTCCTCTGTGATAATAGACTCTCCATAAACAAATAAGGGAAAAAGTTCTCTTTATGTTGTATTGAAGTGTTAGATGTGACACTTGCTACCTGCCTAACCCCAGCATGAGACCAGCACTTGGTGTTAGCCACACTCCCTTAGGTCACTGCTCATTCCTAGCGTTTTAAAACTTGTCAATTGAGTTCTCTGTGTTAAGGTAACTCTCTTAACCTAAAGAGATTTCCCCAGAACTCTGATTCTTCCCGGTTACCATATGCTGAAAGAGACAAGGGAGTAGAAAGACTCCTGTTCACACAACATTTCATGTGTCTAATAATGTTGTTCCTCCAATCCTTACCTTTTTTTTTTTGTTTTGTTTTGTTTTTTTTTTGGCACGCAGGGGCAGGGGAGAGTTGTTGTTGTTGTTGTTGTTACTTGTTTGTTTCTTTTGAGACAGGGCCTTGCTGTATAATTCAGATTGACCTTGAACTCACTAGCCCAGGCTGGCCCCTGCCAGCAGCAATCCACTTGCCTCACAGCAGTCCTCCTGCCTCAGCTTCCCAAGTGCTGGGATTACAGGCATGCACCACCATGCCCAGCTCCTACCTCTTTTTAAAGAGGACTTCATTGTCTCTCTGGAAGACAGTACAGAATACTGCTCCTACCCTGATCCAGTTTTCAGTTTCTCCTCCCCTTTCTACCTTCCTAGCATCATTATAGATTTAGGACTAAGATGAAGGAAGGTTAAATGAGAAAGGTTAGAGAAAGCTCACAGTTCTGCCAGTAGACAGGCTATAGTTGAATAATGCATTAAGAATTCCTGATTGTCAAAGAAAAGCTTAGTTCGTTTAATTTCCTCTTCTAAAACTGGAATCTTAGGTCACAGGAATGACTTCCTAGAGTTTAAAAAAAAATAAAGAAGGTGCAGGCAGTAGATAAGGGTTTTTGATTGGAATCAATCTAGGTTGAAAGTCTAAATCTTTTCATTTTACATTGTCATTTTGCATGGAAATTAAGTATACAGAAAGCTCTTATTGTTTGTACATACTACTCTGTCCAGGGGTTAAAAATACGTGAACAAAGGGTAGAAAGAATGGCCAGCTTTATAGCCCAACCCTTTTGTGCACACTCACAAGCGTTCCACAGTGAAGCATTAAAAACTACTGGAGTGTAGTGAGTCTCTATCCTAATGACAAGACATCTTCATTCAGAGAACTTACAGCAGTAGGACAAGAACTTCACTTTTGTATAAGCAGCCATCAGGGAATAAAAAGAAAGAGCTTGTATCTCATGGCTTTTCCTGGGACTGTGTGTTTTATACACAGCAGAGGTTAGATAATGGCTTTTTGGTCACAGTGAACTGAAAGAGCTGTTTCCTGTTTTCAGGGGATTCCTTTTAATGCCAAATGTAGCAGCTGGGAAACAGAGTTTTCCCAGAAGTAAATGTAGTTACTGCATTCTGTTTAAACATTATTTTGACAGCAACTATTAACTCTTATTTCCAGAATTATCAGAGCTATAATTTTTTAATCAACCTCTTAATGCCGTTAGCTATAAATTAGTTTGATGAGAGTTTTTAGTGTGTTGGAGATGCAACTACTCAGTTAAGTTTTTCCTCCTCCGGCTGACACAAATTAAAATTTCCTGCTTAGGTGAAGAAGTGGAAGAATTATATGTACTGGTCTTAAACGATGATTTTCTTTTTCCTCATTGCAGTCATCTTTCAGAGTTACATTTGGGGTCCATAAATTTAGAAAACCTACTCAGTAGTGGAACCCCTCTGGCTGCTTCATAGAGGCCTGGTCCAGACATAGCAAGGGTAGCTGTGTAGATATAAATATGGTGACTTTATAAAAAAGATGGGTGTACGGAAATTGCAGAGGAGGAAGGTGCCTGAGAAGTTTGGATGGCATTCTAATGTGTGTCTTCCTACTGAGCACAAAGTTCTATTCCTTTGCCATGTATTTTGTCTCCATTGTAACTCCCACCTCCAATGCCTACTAAATGCTGTATAATGTTTTGGTTGCCAGTATTCTTGGTTAGCTTTGAAATAATTGTCTCACAATGCATTTCATGATATAAACCATAACATATTTTATCAGCACCCAAAGTTCATTCTCAGAAATAGGGAGGAAGTCAAGTTTGTGATAACCTCTAGAAACCATGAAGACCAGGGCTTGATTTCATGGGAGAGGGACCTTCAATCAGAGCGGTGACATGGTTGCCTGTAACCATACAATTGAGTCTCCAAGCTCCCCTACCCAGCCTCTTTCTGTTGAGTAGACCTCCTTGTCAGCCATGTCCCTAGCATTTCAGTAAGTTTCCATAAGTAGGTATTTTTATTATGAGTAATGCTGAGAAGTAGAAATCAGATAAGTAACATTTTCAAGAGCTGCTTAATTATTTTACTAAAAGCAGAATTATTAAATTGTCTGGGTCAAGAAATCTTTTTATGTGTCATTGCAAATAGTATGCATAGTCCTTTACTTCTTACATCATGAGAAATAATTTTTTTCTTTCCATCTTCTTCGAATGAGATGCCAGCATAATGATGTGGCATCTATAGAGGAGTTGAAGTTTGATAGGTTGATTTCATTATATACATGGTTGCTCTGGAGTTTTGTAAATGAATTTAGCCTGAGGTCATCCTGCCAATTTAGGGTGACCTCTCCATTTGTAGAAGCAAGTTATTTATAAAGATGCCCTGTTGCAGCCTCCTGATAAATAATTATGGAAAGGGTAATTAGCCATTAGACACTGTTGGGAGGTGGAAAGAGAAACTAGTTTCCTTTCTGAATGTGCTATTTAGATCCGAGAGAAAGGAGACTGGTCTGCTTATCTATAAGCATCACCCAAAACTTAATGGTTTTAAATAATGACAGCATCTGTGTAGCTTATGAACCTATTCCTTGGGTAAGACTTCGTGAGGATGTCTCATCTGCTTCACTCAGATTCATCTGAAGCAGCTCAATGCTCTTGGAGGCTGGAGTCTTCTGTTGGCTCCCTCCCTCATGTCTGGCAAGTGGTGATGACTATTGGCTGAGACTTTTCCTGGGACTGTGACTGGAACTTCTAAACATAGTCTGTCTTCCACAAGCCAGCTTTCCAAGGGCAAGTATGTTGAGAAAGAGATAGGCGAAAACCATTTCACCTTTTTTATCTAGTCTTTGAAGCCATGCAGTGTCTTTTTTGCCAACTCTTAATCAGGCAGGCACAAAGGTTTCCCTGGTTATAAGAGGAAAGCAAATATGTACCACCTCTTGATAGGGCATATAGCAAAATTGTGAAGAGAGCATGGGGCCAGAATATTGCTGTGAGCATTTTTTGGAAAATCCAGTCTGCCCCACTGACCGTGTAAGTAATGTCTCTTATATAAGTAATTAGAGAAGCCAGTAACGGATTGGCCTACCATAGCCTTAAAAGGGACTTTGCCTCACAAGGAGAGGGAATTTGGAGAGATTAAGCAATGCAAGAGTGAGAACGATTGTCATTCAGGGCAGGCATTGTACTTCATTCTAGTTGGATATGGTATGTTTATATCTGTAGAACTTAGTAGTAATATTACCTAAGATGCAGCTTGTGTCCTGGAACACATAAGGAGGTGGCCCTGCTTTTTAGAACCTCCTCGGGATGTCTCACATTAGACACCACCTTTTGTTCGAGACTTTTGAGCTGTGTCTGGCTCTACCATGGTTTAAACTTGTCTACATCGAGTTCTAAATCTGAAAATAAATAAAAGATTTGAAAACTGAGAGAGTTTATGTAGAAGATAAATGTGTATGTGGCCCTGGGCTGCCTTAAAAAATGTATTGATACAATTAAAATGTAACAAACTGCATAGATTTAAAGTTTACAATTTGATAACTTTTGATGTTTAGGCACCTATGAAACTGTCACCACAGAAGACAAAAATTTTGTTGTACCCTCTGTAGGTCATGAGTTTGCTGTTAATGTGTATGCTCTTTGTACTTTTTATAATTTTATATAGGTGGAAATCATAGCTGTATAATTTGGAAGGATTCTGGCTCCTTTCACTTAGCATAATTATTTTGGGATTCAGTCATGTTGTTTCTATAAATAGTTTAACGTCCCCCCCCTCTTTTTTTTCTGTGTTGAGAATGGAACCTAAGGCCTGATGTATGGTAGGCAAGTGCTTTACTGCTGAGCTGTGTCCTCAGCCCCCATTTTCCTTTTTATTCTGGAAAGTGGTCCATGTTACATATTTAGCTATAGTTTGTTTAGCTGTTGAAGGGCATTTGGGTGTTTCCAGTTACTGCTTACTCTGAGTAAAACTGCTGTGAACTTTCACATGCAATTGTTTATATGGTATCTTCATTAGTGTGGGCTGTTATAACAAAGTAGCACAGACTAGGTGACTTATAAACAAAGGAGATTTATTTCTCACAGTTCTGGAGACTAGAAGTCTGAGATGAGGGTGCCAGATAGTCGTGCTCTTGTAAAGGCTGTCTCCTAGGTTATAGGCTACCATCTTCTTTTATCCTCACATGATAGAAAAAATAAAGTGAGAGAGCTGTCTGGCTTTTTCCCCCCTATTCAGAAATTTAAGCAATCCTCTCACCTCACCTCTCCCTCCCAAGTAATTGGGACTCCAGGCATGTGCCACCACACCTGATTTAGGATCCTTTTTATAAAGGTGCTACTCTTTTGAATTAGTCATCTCCCAGAATCACACCTAATCCTATCACTTTGGAAGTAGGATTTTTTTTTTCAAATTTAATGAAACAGAAAGTGAACAGTGTACACTGGCAGATTACAATGAAATTTAGCAAAGAATCAGAAGCAGAAGGCAGAATTATAATATATTGGGACATAAAAGAACACATTTATAATATAGTCCAAATAAAACATCTGAACAGAAAAATTTTAAGAATGTGAAATAAATAAAATAATTTGTCAAAATTTAGTCATGCACCAGCTGGGTGTGGTGGCACACACCTTTAATCCCAGCACTCGGGAGGCTGAGGTAGGAGGAGCGTTGTGAGTTCAAGGCCGGCTTGGGCTACAACACGAGCGCAAGGTCGGCCTGAGCTACATAGTGCGACCCTGCCTCAAAAAACCAGGACCAGGAATTTGGCTCAGTGGCCTAAGCGCCTGCCCTGGCGGGTGCGAGGTTGTGAGTTCAATCTCCGGTTCTGCCAAAAAAAAAAAAAAAAAAAAAAAATTTAATCATGCACCTATATAGAATTCAGAGGGAAATTTATATTATTCATTGCATAACTGAATAAAAAATTCATTACCGATACGCTAAATTGTCTTTTTTTTAAAGATTTCAAGACCTATTTTTTTCAAGCAGAAACAAAAAAATGTAATTCAAAAAGCAAAATTGGATCCAAGTATGAAATAGTAAACATTCTCTTTTTCTTTTTCTCTAACTGTCCCAACTAATTTTTATATATACATAGGTTTTGTTTCTGTTCTTCACACCAGTGCAACAATACAATAGTCACATATATGTGACTTATTCAGTTCACCGAGAAGCTTATCCTCAGCATTCATCCATTTGAGGGCAAAAATGTCTAGTTTGTTGTTCTGTATAGCTGAGTAGTATTCCATTATGTAGAAATACCACAACTTTTTCATCTGTTCGTCAGTCGAGGGGCATTTAGGCTGCTTCCACAATCTACCAATTATGAATTGGGCAGCGATGAACATAGATGAACATATATCACTGTGATGAGATATTTTTAGTTCTTTTGGGAAGATATGGAGGTAGGATTTTTAATATATGAATTTTGGGGGTAAGAGGAACATTCAGCTATAACTGCTTGTCTGAAAAGTGAAACAGTTGAATTATTTGGTAGATGTCAGTTTAACATTTCAGGTAGCTGCCAAATTGTCTTC
>RJWM01001231.1:50028-164182 GCA_004363535.1 Dasyprocta punctata
TATTCCTCCTATCCGGCCTCTGCCTCCTGAGTGCTGGGGTTACAAATGTGCACCTCCATGCCTGGCTATCTTTTCATATTTCAGTTTGCCACAGTATATCTTTTTTGAATTGCCTGTTCAGATCTTTGCTTATTTGCTTATGTCATATTATTTGTTTTCTTATTAAGTTTTGAGATTTCTTTAAATGCTTGGCGTTCAAGTTTTTTCTGACATGTATGATTTGTAGATATTTCCTTACAATTTGTAACTTGTCTTTTTACTCTCTTAACATTATCTTTTGAAGCATGCATACAAGTTCTTAATTTTAGTAACATCAATTTATAAAATTATTTTTTTCTCTGAAGCATATATGCTTTTGGTATTACATATAAGAAGTATTTGACTAATCCAGCATCACAAAGATTTTCTCCTAAAAATTTTGTATATTGGAGCTGGGCATGATGGCATGCCTGTTAGGGCAGAAAAAGAGAAAAGGAAAAAGGCCTTTGCTGCGGGCACGAAAGGGCTGCAGAAGAGTGCAAGGATCCTTTGAGGCAGACAAAAAAGCAGCTGGTTTTCATTAGGTTTGACAGGAGGTGGAGTTTGAAGGTGTGTGCAGAATGATGTATTGACAGGTGATTGGGGAAATGCTGCCATACGCATGAAAAGTGGGAAGTTTAATTTCAGTTTGGAAGAAGAACACAGAAGTCAGTATTGAAGGGACACGCTATCACTCTAGGGCCCAGTGCCATGTTGGGCAGGTGCCACGCTGAGCCTGGCAGAGCTTCACACGGGTGGAACTCATCAATGCCTATAATCCCAGCAACTCAGGAGGCTGAGGCAGGAAGATTACTACAAGTTTGAGGCCAGTTCGGTCTGTGTAGTGAGTTCAAGGCCACCCTAAACTACATAGAAGACCTGTCTTAAAAAACTTTAAAAAATGTGTATTGAGAAGCCGGGCGTGGTGGTGCACGCCTTTAATCCCAGCACTCGGGAGGCTGAGGTAGGCGGAGCGTTGTGAGTTCGAGGCCGGCCTGGGCTACAACGCGAGTGCAAGGCTGGCCTGAGCTGCATAGTGCGACCCTGCCTCAAAAAACCAGGGCCGGGAGTTTGGCTCAACAGCTTAAGTGCCTGTCTGGCAGGTGCGAGGCTGTGAGTTCAATCCCCAGTGCCGCAAAAAAAAAAAAAAATGTGTATTGAGTCTTTGCTCCATATTGAGTTCATTTCTGTGTATGTGTATATACTATTTGATGAACTTTGTAGCCTATGGACTCTTATTTAAGTTGGGGAGGACTGCATGTGATACAATGATTTTAGAGCAGTTTGAAGATGGCATTGTCACATTAAGGTATACAGAATGCCCCATCATACAGAGAAAGACTATGGGGAAAGGGAGAGAACCTGTGTTTCATCAGAATCAGTGATGGCTGCTCCAGAAAGGAAAGAGTAAAAAGAATAACAGTTGTATTAGAGATATTTTAGTAGATTGCAGATGAATGAATATTTGGATTCCTGTTGTTATAATGCACTATGCTTTTCATCTTGGCTATGATCTCCCCACTGCCCAGCCCTACGTCTGTACTAGAGATTGAACCCAGGACCTTGCACATGCTAGGCAAATGCTCTACCACTGAGTTACCTGCCCAGTCCTTTTATTTTTGTTTATTTATTGTGAAATGAGCTCTCACTGAATTGCCCAGGCTGACTTTGAACTTGGGAGCATCCTGCTTCATCCTCACAACTTGGCTTCATCTTAGCATTCTTAAGAGAAAATTAATTGTAGAGAAAAACAAAGCCATGATCTTGTTGGGCTAGCTGTTACCCCTGCAGGCCCCAAGTAGGGCAAGATGCTGCTCTTGGCCTTGGTGTCAAGTGATGGTGATTTCTGAGGTGTGTGCCTTCTGTGGCAGAAGGCTCTCATCATGTACATCTTTGTAATTCTGTCATTTTACCATCTCTACCTCTGAAAAGGGTATTTTTGCTCTAAATCAATTCTCAACTAAATATTTAACACTTGTGACCACCAGAGAGGTAATTAAATATAAGGAATATTATCAAGTAATTCAGAGCATGACCTTTGTCCTCAGGAACTTTAAAACTTATTTCTGAAACATAATATTATTTCCAGGCCTTTTCCTGGGCATAATTTAACCTGTTCTCTCTCTCTCTCTTTTTTTTAATGACTCAGATTTATCTCTCATTTACTGTCTTATGTAGAAATCTAGTATTGTGTGACCTCTTTACTTCTGCTGCTATCACATTCATGATAACCCTCAACCCTCTTTATTTAGCTATGTCTTGTGCTTTATAATGCCCCCACCCCAAAAAAAGCAAAGCTGGTAGCTAACTCACATGTAAAATAAAACCAGGAAAACTACAATTGGAGTCAGGAGTCAAGTGTCATGCACAGGACTGCTGCAGTGGAATGGAGGTTCCTCTTTGCCCCTGGTGATGGTTCCATTGATCGTGTTCTTCGGTGGTAGTCCAAAGTACCTCTTAATCATTAGTTGCACTGTAGAAAAGGTAAGTAAGCCGTTGAGTTTGGGACTCTGGAGAGAAGTACAAAAGGATGACACCACAGGTGTGTTACTGTTTTTTTAATTTTTTATTTTTAGAGATTTAGCCATTTTTCCCCATGCCAAAATAGTACCTGGCAAGTGTAGAAGCTAATAACACTGACATATTTCAGGGAACACTGCAGTTCCTGCTGTAAGCAATAAAATAGGTTCATCATAAGGTGAGCATGCTGTACGGAGCACTTCTTTCCTGAGATCCTTTCCTCTCCCAAACTTCTATAAGACCACAGGCATTTCATGTTCAGGCTACCTGTACTTAGTTGGCCTGGGGATCCTGGGTCAGGGTAGATGCATTACCTCCAATTTCAGAAGTGGAGAGTGCTCTTGGTTTTCCTTTAGTTTCCTATGTCACCTTGATGCACATCTGGTGTTCTGCAGGGTGGCAGGAAAATGAGCCTCCTCTAAAATGTGAATACCAAAATACTGATCTTTCATCCAAAATGTGCACAGGGGTATGCAGTGGTCCAAATCTTGCTCTGTATTCAAATAAGAATATGCTGTAGTCTTCAGGATGTGTCCAGGCTGTCTGTATTCTAAAGCTTTCAGCTTCTCTGGACTCTTGACTTGCTTTTGCTTTCCATCAGAATTCTTTTATGCCAGCATATATCCAGCAAATTCCTGCTGAGAGCATTTTGTTACAGTGCACACTATGAAGACCCCA
This sequence comes from Dasyprocta punctata, assembly GCA_004363535.1. Classification (NCBI taxonomy): domain Eukaryota; kingdom Metazoa; phylum Chordata; class Mammalia; order Rodentia; family Dasyproctidae; genus Dasyprocta; species Dasyprocta punctata. The sequence continues at coordinate 53,245 of RJWM01001231.1, forward strand.
TAACAGAGGTTTCTGTGGCTTCTCCCAGAGCTACCAAATTTTCATCTCTAGCTAGATGGCAGGTTTTCTTGAAGTTGAAGGTATTAACTTGAGAAGATGGACTGGAGAGCCAACATGGCTGTCTTTAGTACTTGGAGGCTTCTCCTGAACAGTGGAGCAGTCTCGTATTTCACACTTGTCCTCTGTTTTAAAAGGTGAAATCAGCCCTGCCTCTGGGAGAGGAGCAAAGAAAGGCAGGAGAAGAAAGCAAGATTGTGTTGAACTCTGGCCAAAGGAGCTCGCAGACATTGTCTTATTAAATCTTTATCCTGTTTTTTTCCATTTGCCTGTGAAAAAAGGTGCATTTGAGTTAAAAACCTTATAGCCGAGGAGCTTTTAGCTGGTACCATGTGGCACCAACATCTAAGACCTAGTGCACGTGCCTCTGAAACCCATGTTGCTCCTATCTTATCCTTTGCTTTTCAGTAATGATCTACTGAAAGTAATTTTCAAATTTCTATGAAACTTCCCAAAATTTAAGCAAAGACAAATCAACTTTTGAAGAGCTGCTTCCTGTAAGCAGAAGATTCTAGGAAGAATTGAAGAGCGGTTTTTTTTTTTGTTGTTGTTGTTGTTGTTTTTTGCGGCACTGGGGATCGAACTCACAGCCTCATGCCTGCCAGACAGGCGCTTAAGCCACTGAGCCAAACTCGCGGCCCTAGTTTTTTGAGGCAGGGTCGCACTATGTAGCTCAGGCTGGCCTTGTGCTCGCGTTGTAGCCCAAGCCAGCCTCAAACTCACAACGCTCTACCTACCTCAGCCTCCCGAGTACTGTGAAGAGCATCTTGAAGCAGGCATTTGAACAGGGTTTCCGTGTGTGCCATGGCTGGTTACATTGGGTGGCCTGCTACCCCTGCATCACCCAGATTTTACATGTAACATTTGCAGATCCTGAACACATGATTGATGACCTTTGTCCTGAGGATAAGCTGCAGACACCCTCCAAGGATGTTTTGGAATGTCTGATTTTCTTCCCCTCAAATATGCTTGTTCTCTTAGGGATTGAAAAAGCTGTTGGGGTTAGGTCAGGCCATGGTTTTTGCACCCTTGCACTCTCTTCCTCCTTCACCCAAGCCCTTCCCCAGAGCACCACACCACAGTGAATGTTGCTTGAGGGTCAAGGGTCATTTAGTAGAAATTACATTTTAGTGAGTAATAACCCTTGCCAAAGTTAAACTAAATCTGTGGAAATGTTAACTAAAAGAGATAGAACTAATCCCTGAGCTATTAATACAACCACTCACAATATGCTCCAAGTTCATTAATCAGCTGTGACCCAGCCAGAACCTGTGACCCAGCACCCATCTATTCCTGGGGTCAGTTTCCTGAGTTCCCAGACATTATGGTTACTGTGTACTCCTCTGAAAAGTGAAGTCTTCCTTTGCAGGGGCTCATGGGAAACAAGGGAACGTGAATCCACTTAGGGTAACATTTGTTGACCTATTCTGAACTGTCCTCTCAAAATAATTTGACTTTAAAAAGTTATACCACATTAAATCTATAGCATATCATTATAACTCAGTTTTTTTTTTTTTTTTTTAAAGCTTCATTGTATTTGAAGTCACCTAGAAGCATGCTTGTGGCTTTGAGACAATTGGGCAACATCATTGTATTTGAATATTGCTGTTCTCTTGAAATCAGGGGCAGCTTCCCTTTTTTGGGCTTTGAAACAGCAGTTCACAGATGATATATAAGGTTCCTTCTGAGGTACCAGAGGTGGTGAGTTTTTCCTGCCCGTGAAGGAAACTGATTAATAGCCTGCCTCCTATCCTTAGCAGCTTGTTTGTTTTTAAGTAGTAACTTTTGGGGGAGTAGGATATAGATGAGTGCTAGAGTGCTTGTTTAGCATGCATGAAGCCCTGGGTTCAATCGCCAATGCACCTGCTCCCCCCAAAAAATGAAAAAAAAGATTTAAGCAAGGCATAATAAATTCCTGTAATAAAACCCCTTCATGACTCATCTGAATTTAAACAATATGTAACTTCTCAGTAAACAATCCAGGGTTACTTGGTTGTTAATGAGCTCTACCTAGTGCCTAGAATTACTGGATGTAGGCTACCGTAAAACATCTGCGACCTCTTTTTGTTTTTTAATGGTAAAACATATTTAGCAAAATTTACTATTCACCCATTTTTAAATGTACAGTTCAGTGGCATTAAATACTTCCACAGTGCTGTGCACTATCAACATCACCTAGCTTAATAACTTGTTATCATGCTTCCTAGCCATGGAAACCTACACAGTAAGCAGTCACTTCCCTTTTCCCTCTGTTAGGCCTGACAACAACTAGTCTACTACAACAACTTGTCTTTGGATTTGACTTTTCTGAATTCTTTTCTTCACTCCCTTCTTTTGCTGTCTTAGTTATTGAACCCAAGGGTTCATGCATGATAAACAAGCTCTCTGCCAATAAACGACATTTCTAGCCCTTTTTATTTTTGTATTTTGAGATAGGCTTTCATTAAATTGCCCAAACTGGCCTTGATCTAGTGATCCTCTTGCTTCAGCCTGCAGAGTAGCTGGGATTACAGGCATGTACCATCACACTTGGCTTCCAGATATTTCGTATAAATGAAATCTTACAATATGTGGATTTTTGTCTTTTACTTAGCATAAAGTTTCAAGATCTTTCCATTTAGCATGAACTGAAGAGCTTTGTGAAGCAGGCATTTGAACAGGATTTCCATGTGAGCCATGGATGGTTACACTGGGTAACCTGTTAGCCCTGCACCAGCCAGAACTTATAATCAAATCCTATCTTGGCAACTTAGTGACTTCATGAGACCCTGTCTCAAAATAAAAATGAAAGAACTGAGGACGTCACTGTGTGAAAGTTCAGTCCTCGGTACTACCAAGAAAAATAAAATTCCTTCATTTTTCCTTGAGGTTTCTTTTTGAAGAAACTCATACATTCTTTTAAGCCTCCGGATTTTAGATTCTCCTCATGGTGCTCTCTGTGGTGTAAACTGATAGGTAGAGATGGTGGGTAGATCTGATTCCAGTCATATTTTACAGAAATTCCTCCACCGTGGAGTTGTGTGTGTCCCTGTAGTAGGACTTGCTGCCTCTGCTGTGTTGACACTGTCTGCTGATAATCATTATCGACTATTTTTACTAAATAGTGCCCTTCTGACTTGGTCAGACACTCCATCAATCTTCTTTACAGATAAACTGTTTTGTCAGCCGTTTAATTGCCTTAACACACAGTTTGGTCAGCAAAGATCCATCAGGTGCTTGATCTTCTCCACTGGTTTTCCAGCACTCAGGTTTCCAAACTGGGCTGTGTGTACACAGCATCGTCGTGAACTCAACAGATTTCACATTTTAGACATTCCTGTCCCCTTGCTCTTAGCACCCACCCTCGATGCTAGGGACAATGGTGGTGGTCCTTCCTCTGGCTGCACATTCACGTCTCCTGAAAAGAGATCTTTAAGGAAAACGGTGCCCAGACCCACTTTGGCTGGTTGGATTAGCCTGTCAGGTGGAGCTGAGCACAGGAAAACGTAACAACACTTGGCAGGTGATTGTGATGTAGTGAGGATTGAAAATCCTTACTAAAGCTTCTCCCACCAGGGCACAGGGTACAGGGTCTTCAGACCCTTGCCGGCTGACCCTTGGTTACCTGCCTGAGCTTTTTCTTCTCTTTATCAGGACTCCATGACGGACCTCCCCTACCCTGACCTGAAGCAGAGATTGGCTCAATTTGAGGAATGAGACAGTATGGTGGTCCCCAGGGTCACACCAAGCCTGAGCCTTCTATGTTTAACAGCACTACTGAGAGAGACAGAAATTATCTTGGGTATTTTTCTTTCTCTTTTAAACATAAGCCTGTATTATACCACATGCACAAGTGCCCACTCCCACCTCACTGAGATTCTGATACCCTCCAAAATCTGTCTCTCTGTGTGAGGGTGGGTTGCCTAGGCAGAGGTTTGACTAGCAACTCATTCTTTCACCAGGGTTTCCTCCACACTCAACAGCGTGAAGCTGGTTCTCCGTCAGTGGCTATGCTGTGTCCCACAACCTGCTATCCACAGGTCCAGTGGGCTTGAGGAAGTGGATGATAGATGAATCATGCCCTTTGGCTTCTTGCCTTGTGCCCATAAAAATGGCATTTCCTTAAACAGAGCAAACCTTAATAGCTATTTAAAGAGCATGTGTTATCTGGGGTTGTGTTTTATGGCCCTTTAATAAACTTCAGACAAATTAAAACATTTTCATATATTTTGTGACATACGTTTACTATTTTTTATGGCAATTTGTATAATTTCTTGGCTTTCATATCTCACCCCTCAACTCTCTGTACATACAATGAAATTCTGAGACAGGGCCCACTTGAACCTTGAACATCCCAGAGGACAAATCCTTGCAGTGGTTGAGGAGTTGGAAGGAGCTTCTAGCCCTAAGAGTCACCTTAGGAAATACTCAGTCAGACCCTCAGAGGCACACCCACAATGTCACAGGCAGTCTTACAGGTCTGAGTTTACTTCATGAGGGTGAAAAGAACATCAGTGACATTGTGAAACAAGCCATGTCTATCCCCATCACATTCCAGTTGATGTGCCGTGAATGAAAGGATGTGTGCCTTTAGGAGAAAATGGGGCAGGGTTCCCTAGTCCAGGCATTGCTAAAACTTTTTGGAATATTTGTTGTGGCACACACTGTCTTAGTTACTTTTCTCTCACTGAGACAGAATACCTGACACCCAAAATTAGGGAAGGGAAGGTTTATTTCTTACAGTTCGTGGGGCTTTCAGTCCATACTCAGTTGGCTCCAAGGCGCAGTGGTGTGGTGGGGCAGCCATGAATGGCTGCTGCAAACTGCAAGGCGTGAACTGGCAAGAGAGAGACACACCTTCTTCCTACTCTTACACTGTATGCTGGCTCCACCCCTGGGCATCACCACATCACCAATCCCAGCGCCAGACAACAAACCAACGATGAAGGCCAGACTCAGCCCCATCCATAATTACATTAGGCTTAAGTGGGAGCCATCTGACCACTCTATAACATACACCATAATACTCTTGTTTTTGTCTGCCCTAATCCAGATGTAGAAATAGCTTGTAGAGTAGAAAAGCCCTAAGTTGACCTGAAATTTTAGTTCAAAATGTGCATTAATCACTAAGGAACTTGCATATTAATTACTAATGAGATTCTGATGTCTCTTTTAAAAAGAAAAATGTTTCCTTCTTAGGGATATTGACACCATAGCCAGTGAATAATGAACAGTAAAAGGTCTTGCCATCATTTTTCACTCCAAGAAAAGAGAGTTTGGCTTTTAAAAGTTCATTTTGAAGAGTCCTGCTGGCCTGCAGGAATCTGGACATGAGATCCGCGGTCCTGCTACCCTTTCATTAATCTGCAGCTCAGAATTTTTCTGCAAGGGAAATCCCTGGAAGATAAAGACTTGCCTCATGTACTGAAAAGGACACTAAAAATAGAAATTCCATTTCTAGATAATCTTTGTGAAATAAATATGTTGTAAGCAGAGTATCTGTGAAAGTTGTAGCACTGTTGTAGGTCATTCACCTCTGTGCAGTGCTGGCTTTTGAAAAACTAATTTGTAACTGTTCTGTCCTTACTTGCTCATTGTGGTTAACAGTGACCTAAATGTTACTAACTTCAGGAAGTTTTTTTTTTAAGCCCTCTTGACCTTTCAGCAGCACTGCTGCATTGGCAACTCTTACCTCTTTTTGTGGTGCTGGGGGTGGAACCCAAGGCCTTGTGCATGCTAGGCAGTAGCTGTTCCACTGAGGTGTTAACCCCAGCCTTTCTCTTTAAAAACTGTTTTGGCTTCTGGTTTCTCTCCCTATTCTCTGACCTCCTGTGTCCTGTTAAAAACTTTTCTTCTTGACATGGCATTTGACTTGGGGAAGTTCCTTCCTTCCCATTAATGGCTGTACCATCCCTAGGTGGTCCCACCTGGGATGCTGATGACACCACGTTTTATGTCTTTTCATTGCCCTTTTAAGACTGCCACCCTCATGCATAAGTGCCATTGGGCCCTCTCTGGTTATGCTCAAGGTTACTTGAAATTAATGCATTCCAAACACACCTCCTCTTCAGTTTGACACCACATCTCCAGTGAGCTCTGCCTCTGGTGAAGGTCACTATGGTTGTCTGGTTCTGTCAGCAGAAGTCTGGTGCTGTCCTTGACACTACACATACTCACCCCTCTCTCAGTTTGTCACCATGTTGGTTTGTTCTGCTTCCAAACCCACATTTGTCTTGACCTCTGCAGTTGCTCCCTGAGTGTTCCTTCCCCTGCTTTCATCTCCTGTGGTTCCACTCAGCCCTTCCCTTTGAAGTGTTCAGCCTGCTCTTGTCTGTGTCAGTCCACCTGTCAGGCTTTGTTCTACAAGACGATCCCTGAGAGTCAAGACCTGATCTCAGGGCCTGGTTCAGGTAAGGACAGAGTAGCCTCAGTGAGGATTTACCAAATCAGCAAATCCTCAAAAGGAGCAGTCTGTCCCCAGTCCTCTGGCCAGCAGGCTCAGCTTCCCTGTCCTCTCAGATGCACAGCTGTGGCCACGTTAGTATGAGAGTCCGCATTTGAACCGCAAACCTGAGGGTGTCACCATCTCCTGCTGTCTTTGATGAAGCTGTCCTTTACTATTCGTGAAGGCCATGGCTCTGGGGCCTTCATTCTTTTGTTTCTATGCTGATCCCATAAAGCCTTTGCACCCCTGCAGAGAACATACACATATAGGGAGGCCACACCAGTCCTGCCATAGTGGGCAAGCTGTGCCTTGTTGCATCTGAATCACTGCAACAAACCATCATAGAGCAGTTTTCCTGCCAGTATGCTGAGTACTTTAGGAGTTCGGACTTTGTATAGTAATTTCCATTCTTCATCCCAACCTTAGAGAAAGAGAGAGGAAAAAGGAAACTGCATTTCAAAAGGCCAGTGATTGTGCTGCATACTTGATATGAAGGCACGTGTAGGTTTACAAGGGCTGGTGTTCAGTGGGGACCATTTACCTTGGCTACATGCCCAAGAGCAGAGCTCTAGGAAGGGGAAGAGCAGCTGGGGTGTGTATGTGTGTGGGGGGGGATTCAGCAATTCTATTGCTTATTGTGTCCAGATGAGTTGGGGACTATCTGCCACCCAGCACCTACCCTCTCTACAGTAATTAAATAAAACTCTTAAGGGCCCAATAGGTGTGCAAACCACAGCTCAATTCAAGGGGGCTGCTGACTCGTCCTCTTCAGTAGGCTGGCATTTTCCAATTCACTGTACAGAAGTCCAAGACTGACCAGGGCTCACATGCCCTCAGTGTGTTGGGTCCACACCCCAACCTACAAGCCGTACACTGGTGTTGAGTTGTTTTTTTCCAAAGCACAAAAACTTAAACTTTTTTCCTCAGTTACCAAGAAAACCCAGAGTTGATACTTTGTCTGGGCCTCATGGGCAGGTGAAATGATCACACATTGCAGAGACCAGCAGTCTGTCACCTACCTGCATGTGGTCCTTTACTCAGAAAACTACAAGAAGCTTAGCCCTGACCTCATGCTGGTGGGAATAACACTTCCAGACCATTCTATGTGGTCCAGACAGGGAACAGAGGCACGAGGGAAATGCTAGGATGTCAGCTTTCGTGGCCACCTGCAAAGGTACAGTATGGACCCCAGGATCTTCTGCCCATCCCTGCTCTCCCCCAGCAGCCTGGAGCTTACTTGTGGTTGAAGTTTAGGAAAAAGTGATAGCTGCTGTGTGGCAGCACTTGGACAATGGGGTGTAGTGAGTTTTTCACTAGATAAGGGAAAGCCCTTTCCTCTGGTGACACAGTATGATTTTTTTTATACCTTTCTGTGTATTCTTCAAGATACTTACTAATCCTGTCATTGTATTGCCATTCTGTGATAGTTCAATAATGAAGAGCTCCACAGCGGGAGACTGGGGTCAAGTAACTCCCATCTTCTTTGACTTGAGTGGGGGTCAGAGGCACAAGTGGGTATTTAGGGTTCACTTGGGTTTGTTATTTAATGGCTTCAGAGTTCTTGGTTCCCCAGCTAACCCCTAAACAATGTCCCAAGTGAGACATGCTCCTCAGGTTTGGTCTTTATTTTGATCTGAATGTCATGTATAACCATTAATTGCCCCTTGCTTGGAGCCCCAGGAGGCTCAGGGGACTGCACTTGTCCTGGATGTGTCTCCTCTTCTTAGAGGACTCCTCTGGGTGCAGGAGCAATAACTCCTCCCCTGCTGAGGCTAGGTCTATCTGGAGGAAGCAAGGCGGGGAAGGCCCAGGTCCCACAGCCAGGCAGCCAGGACACAGGAGCCTCTGCTGTGAGGCACGGTGAGGCTAGGCACGTCCACAAGCCTGTCAGAGCTGCTTCTGTATCAGGGAGCAGAAGGGGCAGCTGTGGCAGGAAGAGAAGGTTTATCTTCCTCTAGAAGTGAATGTGACCTCGAGTGAGATGCTGTCATTGACCTCGCACAGAGCTCCACATGTTATTAAAAAGCTTCCTGCCCTGCTCTGTTTAAAAAGGCCAACATCCTTGGCTCTTTTATCAGCTACTTAGTCATAAGGACCATTTGGAGTCCTAGGAGGCGTGGGGAGGGCCTTTGGGCTTCAACTGGACTTCTTTTATTTTAGTATCTTTAATGGACTTTTTCCTCTACACTGTGAACAAGAGACTGTGTGTCACTGCGCCTTGCAGATCATGTAGTCAGTCAGTGCTGGCCCATTCTTCATAGTTTTTACATACTTCATTCCTGCTTCTTTTCTACACCCTGGTCTAGATTTCAGAAATGTGGCACTTACCACAGGGGAAATCTTCCCCGACACCTGTGAAAGAGCAAAACAATGCTGTTGTGATAGTTAGGCCTGTTGTGATAGTTAAAGCCCCAAACTACATGTGGCTGGGGACAGGTCTAACCCTTTTTGAGCTGTAGCTCCTGTAAGACTGCTCCCAGGTGGGCTGGGGTTGTAGCTCAGTGATAGAGCATTGGCCTAGCATATGAGGTCCCAGGGTAATTGTGACAATTAGATATACTGCTCACAGGATATGTGAACCAAAGGTAACTGTCCCTGTACTCCCTGCAGCCTGCAGAACATCTTGGATGACAGGTCACTTTTCTCGGTTCTAGTTTCCTCCCAGATGAATGCATCTGCCTATTTTTGCTGACTGCTTCCCGAAATTCCAATGAGATAAAAGAGGCAACTCTGTGTGTGTGTGTGTGTGTGCGCGAGCGCATGTGTGTGCACGCGTGTTCCTCAATCAGCAGTAACTGTCAAGCATCATTTGTTTTAAGGTGCCTTCATAACACCATCAGGATCCCTTTGAGTGGTGACCGTTGAGGTCAGAGCAGAGATGCTTGTGGAAGGCAGACAGGAAGACTAATGGCCATGGCATTGAGGCAGGCAGGATTCTGACCTGGCCCTGGTTTGCGGGAGGGCTGGTATCAGCTATCAGACAGCACGGTGCCATATCCAAATCATACTACAGCATGGCAGCTGCTTGGCAGGTTTTTCTTCCCCTTTGTGCCTTAACTGTTCCTTTTACAGCAGTTACTAACAGTGTTTCTGGGTCAGATAGAGAAACTGGAAGCAGCAGCAGCAGATCAGGTCTTTGAGGAAAAATGACCTGTGAAATCATTGCTCTCAGAGCTGCTGTCCTTCAGAAGGCTCCATACTTGGAATAGATGCAATCAAAGGGCAGCATTCTGCACACGTGCCATCAGGGCTAAGAAAATGTGTGTTGATGATGAAGCTAATGAGAAGTCAATCTCGTCCTGCTCCGTGGAAGGACCACCCAGAGCCAGGAGGCTACCTAAAGCCCATCTCCCCAGAATGACTGCTGGCCTGGCCTGGTCTGGCCTGGCATGACCCTTCCCTGTTATCCCCACCAGCTCCTTTTCTCTGAGCAATGGCTCCCCCACTTTTTACTAAGAACTGTCGTTTTTAGCAGAGCCTGCTAGTGCGCACCTATAATCCCAACACTGTTGGAGGCTGAGGCAAGAAAATCACAAGTTCAAACCTGACCTTGGCAATTTAGCAAGATTTTAAAAAGGGGTAGGGATGTAGCTCGGTGTAAAGGCCCTGAGTTCAAGTCCCTTACCTCAAAAAAAAAAAAAGTTTTTTTAAATATTGGGGAAACTGTTCTTGTTCAGTTTGTAGCATTTATAAAATGTGTGAATTATCAAAACTTAAATGCACAGTTTCATCTTGCAAATAAGGGTAATGATTGCATACCAACTGAGTGGCCATATAATAAAGCAAAACATTCTGAGTATATTCTTTACATACTTACAAGTATTTTTCATTCAGATATGTAATAAGGGACCCCTTAAAGTTATGGTGGCATGGGAATTACACAGCCCAGCTTTAAAATTATTTTAACCATGAGTGGATGGTGGTAAAACTATGGTGGCTGTCTGTGGGCCATGTTGCTGAGGCCTGACTGGGCTTTCCTTTGCTTTTTGTCATTGGTGCATGGCAGTGTCTCAAGTGGAATAGTGTCTTATGTGCTCTTGCTCTGAAATACACACTAAGTTCACAGTTCTTTCAAGTACTTCAGCGAACAGTGGGGAATGAGTTGCATTTTAGTAAATTGTGCTTTGAGCCTAATTGGTTGTCATCCACATCCTCAGGCTGTACTGTCACCACAGCCAGCCATAGGAGAGGCCAGCAGCCTGCAGGTTTCTAGGTGTATGGAACAGCTTATAATCCACGTCACAAGCTCAGGAGTAATATGTGGGAACAGTAGCCTGCAGGTGGTTGTAAGATGAGGGCACTTGATAATAGGTCCAGATATGGACACCAGGTGGACCTTGGAACATAGCCTTCCAACATATTTTGGTCCATCCAGGGCTCACCTTGCCCAAGATTGGTTTTGTTTTGGGGGACTCTCTGTCTTCCTTAGCATCTCCACAGAGGACCACACTGTGTGTTACTTACCTGTTTGTCTTCTTTTCCTCTCAGAATATTGACATCACAAACTTCAGCAGCAGCTGGAACGATGGGTTGGCCTTCTGTGCACTCTTGCATACATATCTTCCAGCACACATTCCATATCAAGAACTGAATAGCCAAGATAAGGTAAGGCAGGCCACAAGATACCTGCTCCTGCTGTCCTCTCAGAGCAAGAGCCTGCAAACCAAGGGTGGTGCCCTCCATCAGTAGGTCATGCACCACAGTGTGGGCTGAGGACAGCCCCCTTCTGGCTCAGCCTCATTCTGAGATTGTTTACTTGTGCTCAGCCAGCTGGTCCCTGACCCACCCTGTGAGGAATGTTTGATTGGTTCAAAATTGTCCACATAGCATCATTCCCAGTGGGAGTAGTACTTCCTGGGTGACAACATTTAGGCCAAAGACTTCAAAAATGAACAGCAAAGGACTGTTTATGCCATGAATAGTCAGATCAGTATCACTCCAAAAAGGCCAGCTTCCTGTCACCTCAGGACCAAGACTGTAACTCACAGCCCACTAAGCATTGTGAGTCTCAGAACTGATGAGAAACACCAACCTGTGCAGTCACGAGCCATGGTTTGGGGTGTCCCATCCATGAAGATCTTCAGGGTCAGAAAACAGGCCCAGGACCTCCGCCCTGGTCCCCTACCTCTCTCCATGGCAGCCCTTGAAGATCCTGACAAGAAGAAAACTATTCTGGCAGATGTGTGTTTCTAGGTTTTTGGGTGTGTACCCAGGTGACTCAGGGTCCGCATGCTGGAAGTGAGCTTCTGAGGGAGGAAAGCACAAGTGTGACAGCTCTGCAACTGGCTGGAGAAGAGCCATAGTGGCAGGACCCACTGTGGGCATCCACAGGTGCTTGGTACAGACTGGGAATTCTGAGGGCCACAGTGTAGGTTTGTTTTGGTCCCAAACAGAACTGAGTATCCCCTCTTTGTGTGACTTTTCTCCTTGTGTTGCTCTTGCACTAGTGTCATGGTTTCTCTTACAGAAAAGGAACTTCACACTGGCCTTCCAGGCAGCTGAAAGTGTTGGTATCAAATCCACACTGGTGAGTCCCTGGTCCCCACGGAGGAGTCAATAGCAGGGAACTCCTGATTACATGGTCACTGGGTGGTTTAGCTACCTAGTGATAGGGAGGCTATGGTAGTGGGCTAGGGAGAGTCCCATCCAAGTGGGTGCTGAAGCGGGTTCTCACCTACTGCCTGTGGTGCTTTGTGCTTCACATGAAGCGTCCTCAGGAAGCACCCATGTGGGTGGGCAGCTAGTGACCACAGGTCCTGGCAAACATGTAGGCCTGTTCCTTATGGTTGTCTCTTCCCTAACAGAACTTTTGGGTTTGGGGAGGAAAAAAACCTTACATTTATAAATGTCACTGTCAAAGCACCTTGCATAGGTCTGTGTTCCTTTTGTCAATCTAGAGGATAAGGTGCATCTAGAGTCAAGGAAGACAGCTTTATAGGCTGGAGTGTAGCTTGCACTTCTTACAAGGGCATTGAGAATCTGCTGCCTGAATCATCTGAGGAACCAGGTGTAGAAATTGCATGGTCTTAGATCTTAGGTCCTTGTGCAGGTTTCTGCCCAGTCCCTACCAAAGCTTATACCAGACATACTTTTGTCAGGAGCTCTTGCTGTCATCACCAAGCCTGACTTTCTGAGAGAAAGTACTGTGTCCAAGTGCAAAATGTTGCTTCCACACCTAGGTACTCTTTTCCTCCATCAACTGAATACCACAGCATCATACAGACCACACACAGATCTCATTGAGCTGCTCAGGGCTTTTCACAAAGGAAAGTGTCCCATGAGGCCTAGGACCCCAGAGCTGTCTGCAGTCCTCCAGAGCCACCTTCCCACCTGTGGCTACCCATTACCACAATTTGTAACAACTGTGTGTGCTTTAAAGAAGTATTTACACTCATATTTACACCATAAATACATGTTTTAAATTCATAGAACTATGCTTGCTTAAGGTGGCTTGTGTTCAGGTGTAGAGAGAGATAAGTAATTCAAATACATTCCTATTAATAGTTTACACTTGTAAAGTTTTTGTATATAAAATGTAGGCAATTTCTCCATCCTAACAAACTTTATGGTCAAGATTATACAGTAAGTGAACAGCCTTCCACTTTTTGTACTGAATAACACTGGTCAGCCTTCTCCATTTTGTGGCACATTTGAGGTACCTTGCCCATCAAAGGGTCCACTTAGACCAGCTGCAGGCCTTTCTCTTCAACAGTAGCAGGCATGAGTAACAAGCTCAGAGGTCCCTGGGTGGGATCTGATCAGTCCGTGGTTTCCCACATTCATTTTCCTGCCCACTCAATTCATGTCTCCCAGGTCTCTGGTATCTTGCTGTTAAAGAGCAGTATGGGTATTGTGGTACATGCCTGTAATCCCAGCACTGGGAAAGTGAAGCAGGATGATTAAAAGTTTGTATCCAACCTGAGTAACTTAGCAACTTTGAGAGATCCTGTCTCAAAATAAAAATTTAAATAAGAGGAGGTAGGGATGTGAAGGTCCTGGATTCAATCCCCAGTACAGAAAAAAAAAACGAAGGCAATATAGTATCTTTGATGATATTTGATGTGTCTGGCGGTGAAGGTCATCAGTGTTGATGTGATGTCCTCCTAAGCCACTGCCTGGGGTTAAGATTAGCTCTAGAAGTGTCCCATGGATAGTGATCTGATCTGGGAAGAGAGGCACATGAGGAGGTCACCAAGACCAGGTGAAATCCTTTTAGCCTTGACAGGCTATGTCAGTAACCCTGCATGTGGCTCAGGCAGAAGCAGGAAGCTTGGGGATAATGCTGATGCCCCTAGAGGAAGCACTTTTGAGGAGGCATTCTGGGCCAGACCTGTGAAATGTGTAGTCAGGGTTAGACGAAGAAAACCTCTTCACTATTGCTGATGAACTCATTGGGATGGGCCAGGAGGTGACCTGCGATTCTAACCAAGTCCCTTCTCTCTGTCAGGACATTAATGAGATGGTACGCACCGAACGGCCAGATTGGCAAAATGTGATGCTGTATGTGACAGCAATCTACAAGTACTTTGAAACCTGAGTACAGCAGGAGGAGCTGCCGCTGACTGGGGACCTCGGCAGTAACCAAGAACACCAACACCCTTAGCTATGCACCCCTAAAGCTTTCGGCAACTCTGGGCTGTCCTGCAGTGTGTGAGCCTCAGCCTGGGACCTCTGCATCCGAAGAACTCAGGCCTTTGGCCCATGGCACACACCAGGGCTCCTCCACGTGGCCTGTCCACTCAGTGCATGTGGGCATAGCACACAGCATGCAGGCTGGCTTCCTTCTGAAGACAGATCAAACTCCAGTAGTGCCTAGGATGTAAAAACAAAAGGCTCATACCCAGCTAAACTTGGGGAGAAGGATTCGATTATAGGAGATTCCTAGAGGTTGGTAAAACTTCAGCTACAGCACTTCCTGACTGTCACCTACATGGGTCTTTCGCTGGTGAGAACCAGGAGAAAGTGGGTGCCTGGCAAATGCCTGCTCCCTAGTGCTGGGATGGATCTATTTTCTAGGGATGTGTCATCACCGAATTGGAAAAGCCATCCCTTCCAGGTGACGAGCTGCCCTGGCTGGTACCACGTAGGAGTTTTCAACTAGAGTTAAAGTATTTAGAAGTGCAGTGCAGGTGGTCCTGTCTTCCAACCTGCAGCTGGCTAAATCCACACTACTACTGCTGGGCTCCTGTTGTCAGGAAGCAGGCAGGACTCTCGCCTGGTACTCGGCCACCTGCCTCCAGCCCCAGCCCAGCGTCAGGCTTCCGACATGAGGGACTGATGAAAAAGAGTTTTAGTTAAAATTTTTGATTTATTATGAGCAATATTGTGGAAAATAGCTTCTATTCTGTTAGTACCAAAGTTAAATTGTTTCAAGCTGGGCATGGTAGTACATGCCTGTAATCCCAGAACTCTAGAGGTTGAGGTAGGAGGATCACCATGAGTTTGAGGCCAGCGTGGGCTATATGGGACCCATCTTAAAAAAAAAAAAGAAAAAAAAGAAAAAAAACCCCACAAAGTTAAATTGTTTTAATGAGCGTAGAAATGAAACACAAATCTGGACATAACACAGCAACAGCAGGGAGCAAAATAGCAAATAGCCGAGAAAAAGGACATGCTTAGTGAACCCTCAGTGTGTGATTTAAAGTCCCTGCTGAGTTACTGAGAGGTACTCTTTTTGGGCAGGAATGTAAGAAAGTGCCTTACCTCCCCTTGTCAGGGCAGCCGGTGCTGCCTCACCAGGGCAGGTGTCAGCAGGGATTCAGAGGGCCAGGCCCACCCTCCCCAGGTGCTGGATCTGTGCTGTCTGAGCCAAAGCCTTACTCAGAGGTGGTCTGCTGATGGCTTTCAGGCTGGGACTCAAAGCTCTTTTTGGAAGCAGGCAGCCTACATCTCGTGTGCGCTTAACACAGTAGTTGTTGGTTTGAACAGTGTCAAAACCTGTACCTTCCAGATGATAACTGTTTGGCACCTGAAAGGCACCATGAGGAAGACTGGTCACCAGTGGAAGCCCAGTTGCAGCCCCACTGACTGGATGCAAGGAGCACTCAGTCCAATTATGGGCTAAGGGTCAGCATTCAAGCATGATGTTCTGTATTAGGAGTCTGATGTGTGTGGAGCCTAGAAAAGAAAGTGGCTGTTAGGAAGTGGGCTCTGTATGTCGGTGGCCTGTAGTGTGCCATCACCAGGTGGCTGGTGCTGCCCATCTGCCCTGCCTGAATGTCCTCTCCTGGCAGTACAAGCTGCTGCCTCTGGCTAAGGCCTTTGGTGAAATGCCAATTTTCAACTAAAAGAGAGACCAAGTGGTCAGCGTCAACCTCAGAGCACACCAGAAGACACCCCAAATGCCAACTTCCACAGATGTCCAGCCTGGTCCTCCCTGGCCAAGTTCTGTTCTTGTTCCTGTTGGTCTGCTGACAGCTGTCAGCTTGAGTGACTACTCATGTGTGAATCTTTTCCAATGTTTCTCCACTTAATTTCTGAGTTCCTGCCTCTGCTCTCATTCACCTTCCAGAAGACCTGTCTACTGTCTGCATCCAGGGTGTCTGGTCATGTTTTTGAGTATTTATTATGTCCTGGGGGGCCTGTAAGAAGACTTTTTGGGAGCCTGCAGTTGACAGTTTTGTCCCTTGCTGTCCATGTGAGACCAGCTCTAACAGCTCATGCTGGGATGGGGAGTTCCAGAATCTTCTGAAGGAAGGCGGTGGTCACCAATGGTTTGTGTCACTTGGATGACAAGTCTTCTGGACACCGAGGACCCAGCATCCAGTTTGGGAGTGGCAGCAAATACAGAGGTGGACTTGGGAAGGGCCATCCTGGCCCCGCCTGTCCTGAGGCTCGTCTCAGGCCCCCATCTCCAGTGAGGGTCAGACTGCCCACATTTGCACAAGGGTCTGCAGGTGCCAGAACTCCAGAGCATTTCTTTTTGCCTTTTCTATTAGGACCCTTACAACACTCTTGGCTCTGTGGGTACAATTGTAATGGTCTTGTGTATTTAAAAGTGGTTTGTAGCCTTCAGGAAGTCATTTTGCCTCTTTAAGCACAAGCTTTACTGCAGAAGAGCCAGTTACCTTTCTATTTCTATCATAGGCTTCTGCTGATTTTGTCCTAGTAAATATTCTTGAATGTATTAAATTGTTAAAACACATCTGACTTGGACTTTCCTAGCTTGCCCTCCCTCCTCACTGCCCCTCAGACACTGTTGTCACATGAACCCAAACTGGACCTGAATCTAGACTGGAACCCTGTCCACCTAAGAAGGCCCCTTCTGGTCCAGCTTTCAGGCCCCTTGCCATGCACATGGAGCACCCAGCCTTGAGTGTGGTACCTGGTGCACCTGCTGTAGCCCCTGCCACACAGCCTCAGGCAGGCGTCTGGAATGTGAAACCACACTGTGGAGTAGGGTGGGTGAGCCCAGAGATTCCGGCCTGCCATGGGGCCACTCAGAATCTCTGATGGGTGCTAACACTCCAGAAAAACCAGCAGAGCTGCCCGATGGGAGTGGAGACCCCAGGCATAGGCCAGACATACACCAATCAGGCGTCCCAAGGGTTTTTTGTCTTTCTAAAAATGAATCTTTCTAGAGATGAATTTTGGGATGTATAAAGTGCAGAGAAACAAAAAGAAAGTACTGCCCAGTGGCAACCAGTTAAGTCTCTTTACTGTGCATCTTTTTATGGTGTTGGGAGACGGAAGCCAGGGCCTGGCATGTGCCAGGCAGGTGCCCTACATTCAGCTGTATTCTAGGCCACTCTGCATCTTGAATGTGGTCATTTGAATCCACTGAAACCAGCCCTGAATGCTCATCACCTCACACACTGCATGGGTAGGGGCCATGGGGCCGCCTTCTTACATCATAAGACTTGGGGTAAGCATCTTACCCAGAACCGAGACTCCCCAGTATCAAAGGACACAGGGAGGGTGAGGGCTGACCTGGCCTGAGTTCGGGTATGTCCTGAGAGTATTGAGCCCCATCCTAGGGCAGCCATAGTCGCCTAGGGTAACCAGTGTGGCTCAAGGTCTGGAGCCTGGAGCACAGATCCTGAGTGCCTCGATTTTGGCGCCAGCATGGCAGGGACTAGGCCTGCCCCATCCCACTCACCAGACCTGACTTGTGTCCCCTGCTGAGGTGGTCAGTGAGAATCCACTGCAGACGAGAGGTCACCCCACCCATAAGATGGGTCCCCCTAAGCTGCTGCCACCACTGGGGAGGGGTGGTCTGCTCCCTGCCTGACAAGCTCTGTCTCAGAGGTCTTTGTGACCCAGTGTACCTGTCTGGACCCTGCAGGTCCAGCCCAAGGGTTTTGTGTCCCAGACTTAGAGCTCCCGATGACTACCCTAGGGCAGCACCTCTGAAGAAATACAAGTTCCATCTTGACTTACAGGAGGTTCCAAAACCTGTGAGGGGCTGCCTTGATGGGTGGGAAGGGAACAATTCAGGTATCTAGGAGAGTGAAAAGATCCAGAAAGGACCCATTGGACCCCTCCAAACACAGTTATGGGGTGGGGATCCTGGGCCATGTGGAGAGCTGGCTGACTATCCAGCCTCTGTGACGGGCTGGTCCTTGTCCATAAGAGGCCCCTGGAGAGTGCATTACCATGTGAGGAAGGGGTTGTGACAAACTCTAACCCCATTCTCACAGGGCCACCATTTTCCTAGATCATTTCAGGTTGTCCCTTCAGTGGGAATTAGACAGATAATGGGTATTGACATGCAATGACCATGTTGCATCAGGTGATGGCTGAAGTCCTAGGTTGCTGGGATTCGTGACTCCATTAACCAGAGCTCTAACCCAAACAGGGTAGGACTTTTATTTATTTTTTTTTTTTGCGGCACTGAGGATTGAACTCACAACCTTGCATCTGCTAGGGCAGGCACTTAAGCCACTGAGCCAAACTCCCGGCCCTGGTTTTTTGAGGCAGGGTCGCACTACGTAGCTCAGGCCAGCCTTGCGCTCGCGTTGTAGCCCAAGCCGGCCTCGAACTCACAACGCTCCACCTACCTCAGCCTCCTGAATGCTGGGATTAAAGGCGTGCACCACCACGCCCGGCCAGGGTAGGACTTCTATACAGGAGGCCAGGTAGGAGTACGGGAGGACAGGATGCTACCCTGAGCAGCCGATGTGGAGGGCATGAGGATGGGTCAGACGCATGTGGAGAGCTGGCTGACTATCCAGCCTCTGTGACGGGCTGGTACTTGTCCATAAGAGGCCCCTGGAGAGTGCATTACCATGTGAGGAAGGGGACAGTAGAGACTGTGGGCTCGGAAGCTAAGTGCTGTGAGGAGACAGAAGGGCAGGGACAGCACCCATTGGACAGGAAGCAGGTGTGCTCTCCAGGAAGACTATAGCCCTGGCTCCCATGGATGCCTGTGGGAGCCAGGATGAGCACTGAGCACTTGTTAGGGCATTAGGGTCTTCCAGATGGGACACCCCCACTTAGGACATGCTGGGGCTGTTCCCACCACTGCAAAATGGTGATTTTAAGGAGCCCCATCTGCCAGACATCTCTGGGATGTGGAGGAGGGTCTGCTTGATTTCAGGCCTGGGAGTGTAGGGAGAACATGGAGATGGCCTATGACTGACCTCAGGAGTTAGGAGTGTTGAGTCCTGGCATGGAGTGGGATGTCAAAGGTTGTCATTGTCTTTGTCCACCACAGAGCAGGGACAAAGCTCACTTGCCCCCAGGGCCCATTTCCTGTCTACGTTGATGTCACAGATCAGCTCCAAGGTAGACTTACTGTGCCTGTCTCCTGCCAGAAGCAGACACGGGATGGAGCATTTTCCCATAGGCCTCATTTGGAGGAGGGGATCAGTGCTCCTGTGTCTTCTGTGGCTTTGGGGACTTGGGGGTTGTTCTTCTGGCATGATCCTACCTTTTCAGAGCCTCCTTCAGACTGCAGATAAACTGGCATCATGTGAAGGCTCCAATCACTGAAGGGGAAGTTGGGTGAGCACCCTAGGGTGGCTGGGTTGGTTCCTAGGGACTCTGACCTAACACCCATTGGGTGTGTGGTCCTAGTCCTGGCATGTCTCACTCCCCGATGTGGCTCAGCTGGCCCCAGAGAAAACAATGAGGGCCAGAGGCCACCCAGGTGCATCCTGGGCAGGAACAAAGAACCATGGGCGTGGGGTAGGGTGGGGGTGGGTCGTCTGAGAATGGATTTCTGGAGCAGGAGAGGGCCCAGCTGGCCCCACCATCTTGCCTGTGTAGTGGGGGCCTGGACTGAAGGGTGGGCAGGCAACCACAGCCTTCAAAGCCTGCCTGGGACTGGACAGGCCCAGAGCTAGAAGCTGAGGGCTTCCAGGGAAATCCTAATGCCCACCAAGTGTTGGTGGCCATGTTCAGAAAAGGCCTGTCCCCATTTCCATCTTACACTCTCAGGGCGGCCTTACACCCAAGGAAAGCTCCCACAGCTGGCAAGCGGGCAACCACACCAAGCCCAAGGATGGGGCCCTGTCTAGGGGACAGGCAGCAGAGGGTCCCCCAGGAGCAGACACAGGAACTGGCTGGGAAGGCAGGTGAACAGCCCTCCTTCATGCCACCCCTTCACTGAACCTCAAGGACCAGAGTGTACCCTGCCTCTGGGTAACAGCTTCACCAGAGACCTGGGCTAGAGTGCCTAGTGGATGACAAGGACCACTGAACAGCACTTCCTCTAACAGGCCCGGAGGAGGCCCCTCCCAGCCTCTGTGGCACTGGATCCTTATGGCAGTTCTGTGGTCTTGGAGCTCACTCTGGAACTGAAACCAAGCCAGGGCCCTACCTGTCCACCTGCCCTCAGGACACAGCTCACCAAACCCTGGGCACCAAGACCAAGAGATGGTGTCACTGCCTACCAGGATCCAGCGGCAGAATACAATGGTTTTGACTCTGTGACCCAGAGGACCAGTGTTGGGAAGGCCCTCCTGAGTGAGGTGAAGCCATAGGGCACAAGCCCAAGCTGTGTGTGAAGGACCAAGGGGAAGGTGCTGGGCCCCAGAGAAGGAGAAGCAGTCATTGGGATCTCAACCAAGGACTATGGAGTAAGGACCCCCCCCTCCCCCAATAGGCTGTTTCTGACTCATGAGCTCCCATAGCCCCTTCAAGGCACATCTAGAGACAGGGGATTCTTTGAGTGTTAAGAACTTTGGGTCCAATACAAATGGGTTGGGCAGGAAAGGGTTGTTGCCATGACAGTTGTTGTACTCCTCATCATGAGACCCAAAAACAAGAACGGGGAGCCAAGGGCCTACAAAAAGGGGCGTCTCAGGCAGGCCTCTCAGATTGTACCCTGTGGTACAGAGCTAGCTCAGCTCCAAGAGGTGGCAGGACAGAAATGAATGAGCCCCTGGAAAGCTTGCAGGAATTCTACATTCTGGGGTGGCCCCATCCACTGATCCCAGGGTCCATGTCCCCTCCTGGTGATGGTAGTAAAGTGGGGTCCTTCACTAAAGAAACTAAGGACCCTGGGAAGAGGGGGGCCAGATGGCGAAAACCAGGGCTGGGGAATAAGGAGTAGGGTAGGTTACATGGCCAGGTCTGAGGTCAGAAAGACAGGGGTAGGGGCAGGGACCAGCAGTGTTCCAAGGTCTCATGTGGGCCCTTGGGATCCTCAGGTTTAACTTAGAGTACAGGTACCTACCCAACCCAGTTCACCATCTCCTGCCGGGAGATCTCGCGAGTGCCCTGGATGTAAGGGAACACAAGAATTGGGGCTGAGCTGGCCACGTGGGAACAGGAGACCAGACTTTGGCCCTAGGAGTGAGCCACGGAAGCTGCCTAGGTGATCCAAGTTGAGCCCCGGCAAAGTGAGCACCAACATCTTGAGCTCCGGGCTCCTCCTGATGAGCTGGCCAGGTACCTGCATACCCACCTCCCTGAGGAGAGGAAGCAGGGGGCTGCTTTCACAGAGTCCATTCCTCCATCCTGGCCTCAGCCCCGCGGTCTAGCCTGACCCTGAGCGAACCCACCAGTCCTAGGAGGGTGTTCCTGAAACCCCTGGACTACCGATGGTCTGGCTAGCTGAGGGGCTTGTCCTGCTGTGAGTCCAGATCCATCCGGATACAAAAGTCAAAGGCAGATCTTCTTGCCTGGCTTAGTTGAGGCTGGATATGAGGTCCTTCCCACTTAGGAGACTCCAGATCAAAGGCAGGGAAGGAGGAGGATTACCAGTGAAGTCTGTGGTGCTGATGCGACTCTTCTCCCTCTAGTTTAGAGAAGAGAGGGGAGGCAGAGTCATGACCCCAACAGGCACCAGGAGCTGTAACACTAAGAGAGACCCGGGCCGAAAGTCTGGGGTGTGGAGAGGGGATTACACAGGGGTCCCCACGCTGTCCAGATCTGATGATAAGGGATAGCACAGCCCAGGGAGGATCACTGCCGCAGAGGGGTCCCTGAGAGCCTCTCGGAGGACCGTGACGGCAGGGGTGAGGCCTGGAGGGCTTCACAGGGCGGGGTGAGGTGGGAGACTCTGGGGTAGGGGAGGGGCCGTTGCACTGCAGGAGGAAGCTGGGACGGATGGAGCCTACGTTGGTCACACTGTGTGGTGGGGGACATGCGAGGCGGCCCAGCTTCATTACGGCCCAGGCCTGCCAGGGGCATAGTCCCTGGTCGCTGACCGGTCTCCCGGCCTCGGTTTTCCCTGTGCGACGGAGCAGAGTGGGGTTAGGGTCTCGAATCCGCCTGCAGGGGGCGCCAGTGAGCGACAAGTCTGGAGCCCGAGCCCCAGCGGCCGCTGAGACAGCGGGAGCTGGCGCGCGAGCAGCAGGTCAGCCGGGGTACCAGGTCCGGGATACTAGGTCTGGGGTTCCAGGGGTCCCGGGAGGGCGGCCTGGCCGCTTGGCGCCGTCGGAAGCTGCTGGAACAGGAGAGTTGGGTGGAAGGTACCCCGTCGCTCCGACCCTTTCTTCCAGCTGACCCGAGCGCGAGTTTGCGGGCTCCGGGGTCCGCGCCCTGCCCCGTGGCTGCCACGGTAATGCCCTGTGTTTCGGCGCGGTCACGTCCTAAGCCGGGTCGGGGGCGGTGTGCGGACCCTGTGGGCAGCCCCAAACTGACCGCAAGGTGAGCGGGCTGGAGGAGAAGGGACGCGGGGCGCGGCAGCCGGAGCGGCGGAGTGCAGAGCAGGCGTCTGGACCTGGCCGTCGGGTCGTCCGGGCGCCCGGCGCATCCTGCCCGGGGCTGGGCCGGGGGCGCCAGGGGTGGGCTGAGGAGGCGGGTCGCACCTCTAGGAGCGAAAAATGTTTCCACTGGAGGAGAGCCCGGGGCGGGCGCCGCTATTACGGGTTGAGACATCCCAAACCGCCGAGGCTCAGCATCTGAAACGGCTGGGGCGCGGCGAGACCGGGCGTCGGGAACGCGGCAGGCAGCGCGCGCGGGCGTCCTGCGGGCCGAGAGGATCGGGTTTCGGGGGCGCCGGAGGGGCCGGGGCTGGCGGTGTCGGGTGCGCACGGCGGACTGGTTCTGGCCCTCTGCCGGGCTGCCGGGGCGGAGGTAGGAATGGCGGGAATGGTGACGGCTTTCATTTGGGAGGAGGAGGTCCGGGCCCTCGGAGCAGAGGTCCCCGCGTCCTGAGCATATAGTCTTTAACTTCCCGGGCTGTACTATGGAAGGAAGAGGGAGACCGAGTGCACTGAGCAGGTGGTGGGTGTCTAAACAACCCCCCCTCCCCAGGACTACCGTGGGGAGGTGGGGTGAGGGGTGGGGGTGGCACAGGTGTTCTCCTGGTCCTTGAGAGAGGAGTATTGGCTCCCTTTGTCTGCCTCCTCCCCTAACCAGAGACTGTATCCCGACCCAGAAGTCTGCCCTCCTCCGGCCTGGGGTGCTGGACATCCTATGCTCTGCTTCTGATGCTCAACCTCCCTGGATTCAGTCGGAGACTGTGCACTTTTTGGATTCTTCATGCCACTCGTATGCTCAGCCAGTGCTGCCCTGGTGTCCCCACCATGAGGACCATGGTGGTTTTGGCTACAACAGGCCAGGGAGGAAGTCATGGCTTCATCCTTAGCCCCCAGGGCCTTGGGTAGGGCCGGAAAGGCTCTGACCTCCAAGGCAGCCACTCCACCCAGTCCTGAATCTCAGCAGATAGGTGCCAGGGGCTCCTCACTTGTCCGTGGCTATGCTGTCCACACCTCTTAGTTCAGCCTTTACCTTTAGGAATCGTCCAGGCTTCTCAGGTTCTGGTGTCTCTTTGGCAAATCCTGACCAATGCCCCTCCAAGTGTTTCCCCTCACTACTGATTGGGTTCTGGGTAGGCTGGCCTCCCTGAGCATGACCTGAGGGCAGCCACACACATCTGGTAGGAGATGGGCTTTGGGCCAGGCTGAAGAAGGCAGTGGCTGATCTCAAGAGCAACTGATGGGTCAGAGATTTTGCTGGCCCAATCTGGTTCTGGACTTGCCGTCTCCACTAAGTGGGCAGCCTTGGGCAAGTCACTGCCCTGGGAATTCATTTTCTCATCTCTAGAGCAAGGCCAGGGTTCCTAGCAATGTCTAATGTATGGGGCTGAGATGAAAATGAGATGGGCTGAGATGGGGATTAGCGGTGTTGGGGCAGACCAGAGGGCAGAGCAAGGAGCTACACTTGAGCTGGGAAACCCTGGAGGAAGGATCAAAGGGTGACACAAAGGATCACAGTGGGCAGAGGGAGGTGTGGACAAAGAATTGGCTTGAGAACAAGTATGCAGCTTCAGGGTGTCCTACAAAGTTCAGGGCCTTGATGGCTCACAGCAGCAACCTGAAATCCCACAGTGGTTCTTGCTGCCTTCTGAGAGGCTTGATCCTGAGCCGTCTCAGCCGTGATGAGCTGAAATTGCTACCTTGGCATCCTCGTGAGATAGATCTGCCTTGTCTAGTGCAACTTTAACCTGCCCTGAGGATTGTGCATACATGAGAGGGATTGATTGTGCAGAAGGAAGGACAGCCAGCCAGACAGATGACACTGCTAGGAAGGGTTTTGTTGTGGCAGTGGAGATTCTACAGAGAGGAGACGGCTGCAGTCAGGTTCTGATTTGATGTAATGGTAGAATCCCAGCCTAGGGAAAAGGGTCATGGCTCTGGGACATACTGGGTGCTACCAAAGGGTAGAGGGTGGCCCAGGGGCCCTAGTTGGAGGAAGAGAGTGGTTAGAAGGATAGAGGGGATCAAGTACCTAAGGCTGGGCTCCTAGTCCATGTTTCAGACAGGGACAGAACAGGGCTGTGAAGCACAGAGGAGATCCTAGGAGAATGGTTACCTCCTCAGGAGGAACCAGCACCCTGGCTGGTGGGAAGGAACAGTTTGGTGGCAGAGACAGCCTACCCGCTGCAACCTGGAAGCCATGAGAGCCTGCCAGGGACTGGGGAGGGTCCAGACAGCAGCCAGCAGAGGAGGCTGGATGCTAGGGAAGGCAGGACTTGCTACAGCTTTCCAGGACTGCCTTGGGCCTTCTCTGACATGTGGCTGAGCCTTGCACAGGCTGTTTTCTTTGCTAGAGTCTCTCACACTTCTCTCCTTTCACCTTCTTGTCCAGCTCAAAGGTTCCCTCCTCAGCGAAGCCTCCCTGTGGGTCCCCATCCACTTCTGCAGGCCAGGCCCATTTTGGAAGTTGCTACACAGTGGCTGGTGCTGCCCTTCTGTGGCGCCTGCCTGTATGGATGCTGCTGTTCCAATAGCCTGGGTCTTTGGCTGCAGCTGTCACCTGGAGGAGAGGCGAGAGAGAGGGTTCTCCCCTGGGCTGGAGATGTAAGCCCATCTGCCGTGGTGGCTTCGCTCCTGCCTCACAATGGCCGCTGCAAGCTGTGAGCTTGGCTGGGCTGGAGGGGGAGGGCACAGAGGCAGCGCTAAGGTGGGTCATGCTCAGGTTGGTCCAGCTCCCCCTGCCCTTTTCTTTTGGACTCCAGGGCTGCAACATCACACCTGTGTCCTAGGGACCCCATAAAATCCACATCCTGCCACCTCAGTGTACCTAGCACTGCCCCATCAATAGCCCAGCTTCCTGCTAGAGACGTGTCCTGGGCCCTCTGGGGTCTGTATGCTGAGGACCTCCTGGCCCGGCTTCAGGCAGTGCAGCAATACCTGTCAGCCGTCATTTGTGGGAGGTGCAGGTGCTGGGTCTTTCACGTGACGCTGTTTCATCACTGCCTGTGCACACATGAGGAGCCACAGCAGAGGGGAAGCCTCATGCGCGGACCTGAAGGAGTTGTGTGATGATCCCATCCCAGCTACTTTCACCTCAGGATGGGCTCCCAAGACCTCTATGATCCTTGAAGGAAGTTTGTCTAGAAAAGCGGCTGGTGATGGGGTGAGTGGCCACCTCCAACGAGGAGGACTGGGGACCTGCACTGTCTCTGGCATCTGACCTGGACATATGGGAAGGCAGGGGCTGCTGGAGAAGGGTGCTGTGACAAGCCTGGTAGCCGTGGGAGCAATGCTGGGGCACCCCAGGGCTGGCCCGTAGCTGGTGGTGTGGAGGCTGCTTCAAGGCAGGCCCAGTGCCTCAGCCTCCAGCTGCAGGGAGTTGGTTCTCCGTTTCTGCCCACATCCTGTCCCTAGGAGCAGAAAGCAGCAGCCACATACCCGAAGGTGGTGGGGGAGGGGCACTCAGGCCGCCTTCCTGAGTACCTGGGCAGCAGCCGGCATCAGGCATCAGAAGCGGATCTGTGTGCCCAGGGTGACAGGGAGGGCAGGGGGCTGAGACTTGGTGGTCGCTGAGCTCCAGGCAGCTGTGGAAAGCACCTGTTGTGCGCTGACTGACGTTGGCAGGAGGGGCTCTGTGGGTGCGAAGGCCCTGGTGGTTCCGGGAGGCTGGTGCCCAGTCACTGCTTGCGGTTTGGAGGCAGGTGCTACCCTGCCCATCCGATATTATTCTTTGCTTGGTGCCCCTTCATGCTTTCACTGAGCTTCTGAGAGACACGTTGGTGCTTTTTAACTTCCCTTCCGCGTCTTGTCTGCTTTTCACAGTGACTGTCTCCATGAAGTTTCTGAGAGAATTCTCGGTGCCTTCTTCAAGCCCCCAGGTCTCCCTTCACTGCCTGAAGCCCACCACATCTGCTGTGTTCTTTGTTTCAGCCCTTGAGTTTTTCATATCCAGAAGTTTATTTCTTATTCATCTTCACCTGTTTTTGTTCCTGCCAACGAGGTTCTAAATTCTCATTCTTGTTCATGGATGGTGTTTCTTCATTACTGTGAGGATCCACGACATCTTTAAAATCATTGCTTTGTTACTCCGTGGCCTTCCTGTCCTCTTCAATGAACGAATCTCCATGGTTTTGATACTGTTGCTTATCTTCCTGAGTCTTAATTTCCCTTCTGTGTTTTGAAGTTGGGGTTTGCAGTTCATCTGAAGTGGGAGCTGAAATCATGGGGTCAGGGTGTAGCCTGTAGATAACCAAATCCCCATAGCAGCAGTCACCACTCAGGAGTTTCCCGGACTCTTTCTGCCTTCAGGGCTCCCAGCTGTGGGCTCAGGTCCCAAAGCGGTAGCAGCAGGTGGCATGGAGGGCCCTATGGCCCAGCCGTTGGGATGCTTCCTGGCATTCCCGGTGACTAGGTAACAGGTGAGAGGACTCTAAGCTGGGATTCTGGAGCCCGGGGTGGTTGTAGTAGGCAGAGTCTCTGTGCTGTGCTCTACTCCTCGCCATTGGCCACATCCAAGAGCAGGTGTGCAGGGCACTGCCTGGAAGCCTGCAGCACCTCTGACCAGCAGGCTCTAGGGGGTATCACCACCATCTGGGCATGTGTACAGAGCCGTGCTCGTCCGAGGTCCAAAGAGCTGGAAGAGGTGGGCCAGATGTATAGGTTTTGATTAAAAGGAATTTTAATTAAACTTGCCAGACCAGGTAAGGTGGGTGGTAAGGCAGGAAGAGGCGGTAATGTGAGCCCGAATGCTGGGAATCCTATAGGTTGCTCTTCCAAGGCTCAACATGTGTGCCCCACAGCGTGTGTCTGTATTTCACATGGGACAGTGTCTCCTCTCTGCCCCATCCCTAACAAGGGACAATCATGAGGAAATATGACATTATTAATATTTAATTTCCCCTCCCAGCTAGCAACAGATGACTCAAGGATTAATTAGATAGGCAGAGCCAAGCTAGAAGAATAGGAAATTGCCAGATCCTGACCCTGAGCCCCCACTCTTCCCACCAACCTTCCTATGGCTCGGGAAGGCATCCAAAGGAAGGAAAACTAGGAGGAGGCCCCAGAAGTCCCCTAGGGCTGTGTACCATGGTATTCTCCACCAACCTTTAATGCTCCTGCTAAGGAGCAGAGCTCATTTTTCCTTTTGGGGCCTTAGCTTCCTTATCTGTAAAATGGGGTCCATAGGGCCAGCGAGAACACAGATACCTGTCATTTCCTGAGCCCCCAGACAGGCTGCAGGAGTTCTTTAAGAGGGACCAGTGTAGTGTCCAGCATTCAGGCAGGTGGCCTCCAAGAGAGCATAAGATTTGGTAGCTCAGTGGTAGCTGACACCGGCTTGCCAACCATACCATTCCACAATTCTGGTCAGTGAAGCACTAATCTGAAATTGGATCTAGTGGGCGTATTTATACCTCAGGAAAAAGCTATAATTCAGAGTGCCCCCAGCCAGCCCTGAGTTGATTTGCCAGACTAGCGGGCAACCCTCCAAAATCTCCAGAAGCCCACAGTCCCCCCCATTCCCCTCTCCGACCTGCCTTGTCCTGCCTCTGGCTCCGGTGATCTGCTGGGCTTGTGGCTGGGGAAGTCACAGCTGACAGTGAATTCTGGTTTAGAAGATGCCATGGTGGCCTGTGGGACCAAGGGAGCATCACCCAGGATGTGCTTACAGCAGCCAGGAGATCCTGCAGGAATGTCGAGGGAAGGGGCAGAGCAGGAGTGGGGCAGAGCGGGAGTAGACCATGCGGGAAGGGCTGTGCAGGCTCTGCTGGCAGGAGACTGATGCGTGTTTTAGTCCCATGCAAGACTGGCCTGGGCAGGAGACTCTGGACAAGGAGAATGTGACTTCAGGGTAGTTGAGAAGGGTATCCAGTATCCAGCGCTCTTCAGCACAGAAGGTGGTAGGGAAACCCTTAGGGGATTCTCAGGCAGGTATCCAAGGCAAGTACCCAAGGCTGTCTCATCAAACAAAGCCTGGGTCAGGCTCCTCAAAGGCCCCTTCTGAGCTGGGCATTCTAGCTGGTATGGAGTCAGTGCAGTCTGTGGGGGCCCTGGTGGTGTGACCTGCCAGCAGGGATTTGGGTGGTGGGGCTGGGGAGTCCTGTCTGGGCTCAGCAGAAGTGTCCGTGCCTTGTCTGCCATGCCAGCTTTGTAGCCTGGTGGTCAGATTGGCTGTGGTGTCTTTTGATGCAGATTCCCCTAGAGAGGGCCTGAAGGACATCAGATAGTTGTCTTCTTCCCCCAGGAGGCACCAGTGGTGGGAGGCAGGATCCCTGGAAAGTAGTAATTCCTCAGGGGCTCTTTGGGCCTAAATGGTCAGTGGCCTGTTGCTACTGCTGCAGGATATGGGAAGCCACACTGAGCCACCGGCCAGGACCTGCGTGGGCCTAGGTCAGGTGGACCCCTGTGGATACTGCTCTGGACTGCAGGCCAGGAGAACAGAAGGATGTGGTATGTGGTTGGGAATGAGGCCCGGGGACTTAGACTGGCCTATCTACCAGGGACACACTTTGTAAGCAGCTGTTGGCAAATGCCCTGGGCAGAGCCAGGGCTCAGTAAGACTCGGCCCTCTCCAACTGCTGCAGGTGATTCCAGTTTCTGTTGTGGCTTTGGCCTCCTCTCTTCCCTCCTC
The DNA here is from genome assembly GCA_004363535.1 of Dasyprocta punctata. Taxonomy (NCBI): domain Eukaryota; kingdom Metazoa; phylum Chordata; class Mammalia; order Rodentia; family Dasyproctidae; genus Dasyprocta; species Dasyprocta punctata. Next base: position 82,445 of record RJWM01001231.1, read on the forward strand.
CTTGGCCTTTCTGTGTCAGGTGATTCATTTAAAGCCTCCTAGTGGGGTGAAAGGGTCCGTTGGGGGCAGGTGCCTCCATCCAGAGATGTGGCTCCAGCCTGAGGCAATGATAGCACTACAGGTTGAAGGAAACTTGGGATTTAATTCAGCCCTCTGTTAGCTCCTGGCCAATTTGGAATGTGTGTATAGTGGGGGACCTTGGCCCTTCAAAGAGGCCAGAGACCCGGGGTGACCTTCTACTAGAGTCCATAGTCCCCCTCAATCCCTCACATCCCAGAGAAGACAGGGAAGATATGGCCACAAGACACCCTGTAACCTTTTGTCTCTGGGCAGGCAGTGGCTGCTGCTAATGTACTCCTGGTGCTCTGTGAGAGTTTAGGATGCAAGAGGGTAGATTTGGGGGCCTCTTAGCTCTCATGGAGAGGCACTTTAGTGGACAAGAATGGTTTCACAAGCTCAAGGAGAAACAGCTAGAATTCAGGCTGAGCTTGGGCCTGCTGGAAAAACCAACTTTCAATGGTATCTATTCCTCTTTTTATGACATTTGATTTTGGGAGATCCCTTACAGATCTGTTATTCTCTTCTCACAGACTCATGGGTAAGAGCTAAAATGTCCCCATAGGTCAGCTGGGGTCCAAATGCCTCACAGTATAAATGGGGAAACTGTGACCCAAAAGGGAAAACCATTCTTGCCTACAGGCCCCCAGCAGGTCCTGTCTGGGCACCTGTTTTTCTGACTTCAGTCAGTCATTCCCTGTGTCGTCAAGGCAAAGGAGCAGCTGGGGGAGGGGGCGTAGGAGGAGAGAGGGGTGGCAGCTCCCTCAGAGCAGGGAAGCAGCTACAGCACCTCCCCTTCCCAGCTGTGCGGCTGGGGACACCAGGAGGCAGCAGGCTCGGGGCTGTGCCTGCTCTGCTGCCTGTGAGGGTGAGTGGTTTACCTGCCATGGAAGACAGGACCAGGTTGCTTCCCAAATCCCTCCAGACACCTGAGCTCCAGGTGTCCCTGGCCTGTCCCAAATGGGGCACCTGGTAGTTCCCCAGAGAGCTTGCTGGGGATGGGACAGGTGGAAGTGGGCTGCAAAACTGGCCTAGTAAGAGAAAATGGGTGGGATTGGAAGAACTCTTGAGGGAAAGGACTTTCTGGGAGGGAAGAGCATTCATGGAGCTGGCAACAAGGGCAGGAGATTGGCCAGGCTGCCACAGAAGGCTTGAGATGCTGACCATGGTGGGCCAACATGAGGGGCTTAACACTGACAGATTCTTGGTTCCCTGGGGTGAGGGGGAGAAAGAAAGAAAAAAAAGAAATACCCCAAGTCCAGTCAGGGGCGGGAGGAGCTGTGACCTCAGGACCTGCTGTAGGTGAAATGCAGGAGCCTTGCGTAGTGCAGAGGGGTGAGCCAGAGTCCCAGTAGGGGTGCATCCATGGCTGTGTCTGCGGTCCCCCTGCATTTACCTGCATGAACCTGAGAGAAGGGGCTGCTTTCCTGGGAGAGTTTGCATGAGGGTGTTCACAGGAACCCCATGGGACCAGGAGGAAGCAGCTCTGCCCCGTGGCCTCTCGGGACCTAGGTCCTCCTCGACAGTGGGGGCAAATACCCAACTCTCCTGCTTTCTGACTGTAGCAGACCAGGGGCGGGGGGTCATCCTCAGGATGGCATCTGGCCAACAGTGCCAGAGAACCTGAAGCAACAGGATCTTTGGGACCAGAACAGTTCAGCTGCTCACCAGGGCTCTCCTTTGGCAGGTGCCCTGAGAACCCCGGAGCCGAGCCGAGCCGTGATGTAGCCACAGGAAACCCTGGAAAGAGCCTGGTTTCATCAGACTCATCTGTGAGAAAGCTTTTCGAGAGGCCCCACAGGGACGCCCCTGGCTCCTGTGAGGGAGGGGTGCCGGGCCTGGGCCCCTCTGCCACGGGGCAGGGAAGGCTGGGCTGCAGCTATGGACCGTGAGCTGGCCCAGCCCTCGTCCCTGCTGAGCCTGCCTGTCTGCGGCCGCTCCTGCCATGGAGCCAGTGTACATCACGGTGGAGCTGGTCATTGCCGTGCTGGCCATCCTGGGCAACGTGCTGGTGTGCTGGGCCGTGTGGATCAACAGCAACCTGCAGAATGTCACCAACTACTTCGTGGTGTCACTAGCGGCGGCCGACATCGCAGTGGGTGTGCTTGCCATCCCCTTCGCTATCACCATCAGCACCGGCTTCTGTGCCGCCTGCCACGGCTGCCTCTTCTTCGCCTGCTTTGTCCTGGTCCTCACACAGAGCTCCATCTTCAGCCTCCTGGCCATCGCCATTGACCGCTACATCGCCATCCGGATCCCTCTGCGGTGAGCCAGGGGCTGGGGCTTACAAAGGGTGGAAAGGCCTGCTGTGGCCATGGTCTGGTCTGTGGTGTCAACACAGTGGGTGGAGGAGGGGGCTCTGGGCCTCAGTCTGGGACTTTCCAGGGCTGACAGGTGGGCAGCCATCACGCCAACCTGGCTGACCCCTACAGGCACCGAGTGCCTGGCCTCCCTGGCTTCCCCCAGGCCACATGGGGAGGGTGTGCTGGGCTGTTCTTTACCCATCAGAGCAAAATTCCCTGTGAGATGCTGGTGGGGCAGCCACGGGGAACCATAGGACGTCAGCTGGGAGCCCGTCTGCTGCCTCCCTTTCCCCTGCTCTTCTGGGCTGGCCTCAGCCTGAACATCAGGAGAATGACCCAGAGAGGGGAAGTGACTTGGCCAAACGCCACAGTGAGTCACTTGGACTGACATGCAACTTATATTGCTTCTCATGTCACCAGGGACTCAGTCTGCACTGGGCTGGTTGTGAGAGGGGGATTTTACAGTGTATCTTTTGTGAAGTGACTTCAGCCAAGTATTGTGTAAATGAAGACATTCCGGGAGACTGAGTTTCCTTGGTGTGGCCTCCACCTACCCAGGCCACAGATGAGCTAGAAAGTATATCCCTCCCCTCAGGGGCCCTGGGGCCTCCTGTTCCACCTCTTTGCTCCCCCTCCACACAGCTGGGTTCCACAGCCACAGTGGCTACAGGCCCTGAGGGAGGTCTCCCTGGTTGGGGAGCCAAGTGTGCAGTCTTCATGGTGAATTCTCCCAAATAGATGAGGTGGCCACCTCAGGAGAGAGCCCCAGCATCCCCTTTCTGGGCTGAGAGTGCCCCAGGAGGGAGGAGGACCAAGTTCAGTGAGCAAATGGAAATTCAGAGTGTCAAACCCAAGGAGGCCTCAGAGGTCACTTCCTTCCTCTCATCTTCTGAATGGAAAAATGAGGCTCTGAGAAGGGAGCCGTCTCTCTCAGGGCCACACAAGGAGTTGATGGCAGAGCTGGGACTAGACCTGGGCTGAAACACAGCCTGCCACCACTGTGACAGCACTTTTCAGGGAGACCACAGGCAGCCCAGCCTCCCAGAAGCAGCACTTGGTAGGCTCGGACCGGCCTGAGCCCTCAGAGGGACACGGGCACTGGCATCGGGCTGCTCGAAAGACAAAGTGGAGCCTGGACCTCGTATGGCCCTGAGTCCTTGAAAAAGGGACTCTGGCTGGTCCTAAAAGAGGGCTGAATTGGAGGTGACTGACTCAGGGCGCAGTGTGCGGAGATAGCCTGGGACCTCACAGCCCCCATCTCCTGCTCCTGTGTGTGCTGCAGAACCCCTGTTCAGCCAGTGACAGCTGAGCGCAGGGAGCCCCGGAGGTGGGGGGAGGTGGTCTGCAGGCCCCAGGTGGGCCTGAGGCCTCGCAGTGGTGGGTGCTGAGGGGAATCAGCAGTCTAGCTTTCACTTTCTTCTCCGATTCAAAGGGCAACAACATTCTGGGGCGAGGTCAGGACAGCTGTTCTCAAATTGAAGACCTCAACTTTGTTTTCCCCATGGGTTTCTCTCTCTCCTTTCTCATCTCCGGTTTCTGAGATTTAACAGACTGGATTCCTGAAGTACTAGGATGGGACATGCTGTGTGGCTGTGGAAAGTCAGCTGCCCTTCTCTGGGCCCATTTTCTCATCCAAAGCAGGGGTTTAAGTCCTTCTGTCTCTGAGAGCATTGAGGTTTTGAGGATCCATTGAGTGGATGGGAGTGATGAGACTAGGCAAGGTGGGATGGGGATTCAGTCTGGTTTTTTGTTTTTTTTTTTCAGTACTTGGGATGAAACCCAGGGGCTCCATGCTGAGCTGCACACTCCCCGTTTCAAGATGGCCTCACTAAGTCCCTAAGTTATCCAGGCTGGGCTCAAACTCAGTGATCCTCCTGCCTTAGCAGCCCGAGGTACTAAGGTTACAGGTGTGCACCACCGCACCTGACATTGTGCTCTTTCTTTAGCTGCTGAAGATTTGGAGCCGTGGCTCTGCCCTAGCTCCAGTCTGTATTCCAGGCTGTCAGGACCTTGCAAAGCTAGCCCTCAGTTCCACCTGGACCTTGGGCCATTTGAGTTCTGCTGGGTCAAGCTTTGGAAGGCTCAGACTGGTCTCCTTGGAGGGGGTGCTTTGATGCTCCTCCAGCCCCCAGGCAGAAGGTATTACAGTTGTCTAAGGATGTTAGCCCTGCATCTCTTTTAATCCTTTCCATCCAGCATTGAGGCTGGTGTGGATGTTACAACCCTCATGTTACTCATAGGGAGGCCAGAGCCAGGGAAAGACACACATCTGTCTTCTGATGTGGGTAGACTCTAGAGCCCTTTGCACTGTTCCTGGGCCCCCAGGTTCCTTCACTTTCCAAATCTCAGGAGCCCCTGGCCACTGGTCATGGAGAGGCATCTGTATGGAGGCTTCTGAGCACAAGCTGGGCCTTCGGAGAACTGAATGGTAGCCACTGAGGACCAGGCGTTCATGGCTCCTCCCGGAGGTGCTGCCTGGTTCGGAGTCCCCCTTCTTCCTTTGTGCCCCTCACAGCTGGGAATCCAGCCCCTGCCCAATCCTGGGATCTGCTGTTCCACTGAGGAAGGTCCACAGGGCTCCTCTGAGGTCTAATCTCGAAAGGCCTAGCCCCAGGCTTGCACTACACATCCATAACTTGTTTTTTTCTTTAGAATTCAACTTCAGAGCTGATTGTGCTAGTAGTGTAGGCCTGTAGTCCCAGCACTCAAGAGGCCGAGGCTGAGGATTGCCATGAATCTGAGGCCAGCCTGGGCTACATGGTGAGTTTAAGGCCAGTGTGAACTACATAGTGAGACCTTGTCTTAAAAAAAAAAAAAAATCAGCTTCAGAACAAGCTACTTCCTTTCTCCCAAATAAAGGGACCCTGTTAGGTTAGAGCAATGTCTGGTGGGTGAGAAAGAAGCCAGGTCAGAAAAAGATGTGCCACTGTCAATGTCCTTGGAGGATAGAAACCCTGAGTGAAAGATGCGGCCTTCCTTCCATAGGGAACCTTCGTACCACTCTCTCCTCTCACACTGGCCCCTGGCCGGTTCTGTCAGTGCCGAGGAACAAGCCCCAGTGCAAGGTGGTATTATTGCTGAGGCAGTCCTATCATAGCGACTCACTCTGACTTCTGAAAGAGAAGGGTGAGGGAGGCAGCTCAGTGGTAAAGCAGGTACTTGGCAAGGACAAAGCCATGGTTCAAGCCTCAGCACTATAAAAATAGAAAAATTGCTCCCTCTTTGGTCAGACTTTCTAAGTGGACTGGGGTCATAGCTCAGTACTTGTCTCGAGTTGCAAGGCTGTGGGTTCCATCCCCAGTATATAAAAATGAATAAATCAGTAAAATAAAGAGGCAGGATTGGGAGGATGAGCCCCATGGAGGAAGTGTCACAGGACGTGTGAGATCTCAATGCCATGTGTCTGGGGTCAGGTGTGTCAGGAGGAGGCCGAAGCTTGGGCAGAGGCCCTGAGCAGGGAATGACCATGTGGGCCACAAGTCAGGGCAGATGGCCCAGTGGCTGAGAGACAGACGAGAGGAGCTGAGTGAGCAGGGAGTGTGTGAGGCTGACTCAGGCCTGTCCCTGTCCAGGGAGGGAGTCTGGGTTTCCCCGGCATCAGAGGCTCTTCAGTTCCAGGATCACTGATCCCTTGGGATAACCGAGGAAAGCTCCAGCCTCTCCTCAGTGATGCAAATGCTCGTAACCCCCCATGTGGAATTGGGCAGTGTATTTTTGGGTGGTAGGGTGAGCCCCCCATGTGGGTGATTGGGGTCCCCAGGAAAGGCAGCCTGAAGCCTGGAGGACACAGGGATGCAGACGACACCCTGAAACGGGCTGGCAGCTGCTCTGGCTCTCATATCCGCTGACACCCCCAATGTGCTGGATGGCCTCGGCGGCCCTTGCAGCAGGACTGAGGGGCAGAAGGCTGAGTGTAACCTTGTTATTCACAGACATAGCCCAGCGGACATGGCTGGGCCATACCACAGTCTGGCCGTGGTTTCCTTTGGGTCTTGATGCTCTTGCAGGTCCCTGAACACCTGGATCTGAGACTTTCAGCTTAAAGGGCTTTGTTTTGAATAACAAAATTCATCTATTTCAGTGTCGTGGAGTTTGTTTGCTCGCTGTCCTTGCACATGTTAGGCAAGAGCTCTAATTCACTCCTGAGTCCTATTTGAAATATATTATTTGCATGTGCTCATATATGAGAAAAAAACCCCAAAAGATCTATAGCGAGAAGTTGTCCCCGTGCTCCCTCCTCCCCGCAGTGCCCTTTCCAGAAGGCAGTGGTGGGAATCCTCCCCAGGACTTTCTTTGCCTGTGCCCAAGTGCTATTCATGTTTGTTTTGTTTCTGTCTCCAAAAAGGGTTTTCTTTTGAGAGTGTGGTAAAAGACTTCCCCTCAGGGATTCCCTTGTCTATAAAAGTAGACAACTGGACAGACCAGGGATTTCCATGCTATGTTCTTTATAGAAACTTCCAGGCCCAGTCCTGGTGACTCCCCCGGCTCCTGAGTTCATTAATTATCTATTAAGCACTCTCTCTTCTCAGCTTCCCCTGCATAAATGCCTGGAAGGGCAGGCAAAAAAGAGGTGCAGCTGGAGAACAATATGTTCTCCCCAGGGTTTGGGGACCCTGCACCATCTCTATAGGGTAACCACTTGCTGGGTCACCTCAAATGAGAAGCTCATCACTGCGTAGACAGCCCATTTCTCCTATGAACAACTCAGCTGAAAATTCTCACTCACCCCAAGTCAGCACTTGCTTCCCTGGAATTTCCATGCAGTGATTCCGCATTCTACCTTATGGAGCAGAGCTCACAGGTCTAGGGTGCTTAGTTGCATTTTACAAACGAGGAAACTGAGGGTCAGCAAGACAAGGTGACATGCATTCCATATTTACAGGAACGTGCCAGGGCCAGAACCCAGGCAAAGATATGCTTTTCTTAGGAAAGATGCCAACAGTAATGGAGCCTCCTGTTCAATGGGGCTTATACAAAGTATATGGTAGGGTACTAAGAATAGTGCCACATACAGAGTGAATGCTACGTTAGTATTAGAGGAAGGGTGGGGAAGTCTGTGACTTTGTGTTTAAGTCTCCAAAACAGGAGACAGGACAGTGCTGGGTCTCTTACTTGGCAGAAGTGGGCAAATCCATGACACTTCTTCTGCAGAGGCCCTGTTGAGGTGACCAAGCCCCGGCTGAGTGGACATGTGGAACTCCTGAACGCTGACCTGCCCAGATTCCAAATTGACAGGACTAAGGATGTGGCTTGGTGGGTGTAGCACTTGCCTGGCATATGCAAGGCTTTGGGTTTGGTCCCTAGCACTGAAAAAAAAATTGAAAGAAAGAAAGGAATGAGAGAATCAGAACTGATAGATTTGCCTGAGCCTGAGTTGTGTCTGGGCCTCTAAATGTTCTCAGCAAGTCCGTTCCTCAACTTGGGCTTCAGTTTACCCACCTGTAAGATGAGGGGGTTGGAGTAGATGAGAGGTCAGAAGCCACTAGTACATTTGTTCATTTGAATAAATTGACAAAATAAACTTTTGGAAAGTTAGCCCAGAAAATCAGCTTTCAACCCCCCATGATATCTGGTAATGCAGGGAGATGTGTGTGTGTGTGTGTGATGCTGGGGATGGAACCCAGGACTTCATGCATGCCAGGTAAATGCTTTAACTCTAGGCTCATATTTCGAATGGCAGCAAAGACAAGATAAACACCCATTAGCCTGCCTAAAACATGTGTCATGGGCAGGTATAGCCCACCCATGGGCTATGCCTTTCTGTGGATGTTTCCAATGTTGGAATTAAGTAGATTTCACTTTTCTTAATACTTACTGCATGTCCCAGTCCCAAACTGGCAATACAGAGATGGATGCCTCTCCCCCAGGGACTCTCAGCAGGAGGCAGGAAACTTTTCTGAGAAGGTATCTACCCTGAACTTGAAGGATGGGTAACTCCTGCCAGGGACAGGGGAGAATCAAAATTTAAACAGAAGGTCATCCTCAGAAGTTGCCTTTCTTGGAGACACTTCCCTTTTTGGTTTGTTTGTTTGTTTGTTTGAGACAAGGTCTCACTATGTAGTTCAGACCGGTCTTGAACTCACTGTGTAACCCAGGCTGGTCTCGAACTTGCAGCACAGTGATCCTCCTGCCTCAGCCTCCTGAGCGCTGGGATCATAGGCATGTGCCACCATACCTGGCAAGACTTTTATTTTTTGAGAGCCCATTCCTTCACAAAATCAATGCCACCTTTTCTATAGGACATCACTATGCTTTCTGGCCAATGGATCAAGCCACTCCCTCACGTCTGGGACTGGGAATCAATAGGCTTGGGTTTTCATCTGGCCGAGGAATACTGAGTGTCTTTGGACAGATTAGTGTTCCTCTTTGGACCCCAATATATCATCCAAGTGTTTCCTCTTGAATAGTAAGGCTAGTGTATAAATGTCAAGACATAATTATTTCTTTCCAGAAAACTGTGGGTGGGTGTGGAAGGGAGATGGCATCTCATTTGACTTGGGACCTCTACTTTTTCTTTACCCCTGGGCAGTCTCTACTTGGGGGTCCCTGGTCACCCAAGTCAAATGGGGAGGAAAAGGCATGGAGTAGAAAAGGCTCAGATCATCACAGGTCTGAACTGGTTGGTTCTGCCCCCAGCTAAGGTGCCCCTGCTCTGGACCTGTTCCTGCTCTAAAGGGAAGTATGCTGTCACCTCAATCAAGATCAGCCAATACAAAAAAAAAAAAAATCAGCAAATATGAGGGGCAGGGATTTAGCTCAGCAGCACAAGTGCTTTCCTGGCAAGTGCAAAGTCACGAGTTCAATCCCCAGTACCAAAAAAAAAAAAAAAAAAAAAAAGATCAACCAATATGAAGTACTTCTCCTCTCTCCTCCAAATCACTTATTTCCCTCCAATAAAATTCAAATTAGGTCTCAGGACTATGCCTAAGACTAATAATCATCTGAACATGTGTACAGCGGTTTCCATTTTGAGGGTGCCTGTTTTCCTGTTTCTTTCCCAGCAGCCTGCGTGCGGGAAAGGCAAGGCCCACAACCTCACTTAACAAAAGAGGGTGCCGATGCTGGGAGACGGGAGGTGACTGTTCTAAGACCTTAGAGCCGGTGAATGGGGGACCAAGTGGGGTGCAGCTCTGGCTTTCTTTTCTTTCTTTTTTCCTTCTCTCCCTCCTTTCCTTTCCCTCTTTTTTTTTCTTTTCCATTGTATTGTTTTCTTTTCTTTTTTTCTTTCTATATTTCTTTCCAGTACTGGAAATTGAATGCAGGGCCTTCACACTGACATAAATCCCTATCCCCTTAAAATTTGTTTTTTTAAAAATTTTGAGACAGGGCCCTGCTAAGTTGCCCAGGCTGGGTTTGATCTTATGATCTTCCTGCATCAGCCTTCCACAGTGGAAGGTTCCACTACACGCAGCAGCTTTGGGTTTCTTGACTCTTGGCCCAGACTAGCCCTGGTTTCTCAGGCCTCTGATGCTGGTCTCCTGTCTCCAGGTACAATGGCTTGGTGACCTGCACGAGGGCCAAGAGCATCATTGCGATCTGCTGGGTGCTGTCGTTTGCCATCGGCCTGACGCCCATGCTGGGCTGGAACAGCTGCAGTGAGACAAGGAACCGCTCACAGAGCTGCGACGAGGGCCAGGTGACCTGTCTCTTTGAGTTCGTGGTGCCCATGAACTACATGGTATACTACAACTTCTTCGCTTTCGTACTGGTGCCCTTGCTGCTCATGCTGGGCATCTACTTGCGGATCTTTCTGGCAGCCCGGCGCCAGCTGAAACAGATGGAGAGCCAGCCTCTGCCAGGGGAACGGACTCGGTCTACACTGCAGAAGGAGGTCCATGCCGCCAAGTCACTGGCCATCATCGTGGGGCTCTTTGCACTCTGCTGGCTGCCCCTGCATATCATCAACTGCTTCACCTTCTTCTGCCCCAATTGTGGCCATGCCCCACCCGGGCTCATGTACCTGGCCATCATCCTGTCCCATGGCAATTCTGTGGTCAACCCCTTCATCTATGCCTACCGCATCCGTGAGTTCCGCCAGACCTTCCGCAAGATCATTCGCAGCCACATCCTGAGGAGGAGGGAACTCTTCAAGGCAGGAGGCACCAGTGCCCGGGCCTTGGCAGCTCACAGCTCTGAGGGAGAGCAGATCAGCCTCCGGCTCAATGGCCACCCTCCAGGGGTGTGGGCCAATGGCAGCACCTCCCATCCTGAGCAACGGCCCAATGGCTATGTCCTCGGGCTGGTGAGTGGAAGGAGTGCCCAAGTGTCCCACGGAGATGCCAGCCTCTCAGACGTGGAGCTCCTCAGCCATGAGCACAAGGGAACATGTCCAGAGTCCCCCAGCCTGGAGGATCCCCTGGCCCAAGGCGGAGCAGGAGTGTCCTGATGGCCTGCAGGGTTTGCCCCTTCCTGAAGGAAGAAAATTCTATCTTTCTGGTTGGTTGGACCAGTTATGTTGGGAGAAGAGAAGAATGACTGCGCCCAGAGACCCATGGGGCATCTGGTTCCCACTCTGGACTGAGATGTGGGAGCCCCAAGCTGGAGCAGCATGAGGCCCAGCAAAAACATCTGGTGTCTGAAGAAGCAGATGTTTTGTGTGCCAAGGCCCTGCAGGTAGGCCAGGCCTTCAGCCTCAGCAGCATCTTGGCCGAGCAGGGCCCAGTCCCCCCTCCAGAAGCATCTAGAAGCCCCATCTTGTCTACAGAGCAGCTGTGGCTTAGAGACAGGGTTGGCCTTGGCCTGGGCAGCAGCTGCAACAGACCTCCTGCCACACACACCACCCTTCCAAGACTCTCTAGGGCTCGGGGAGCTGCTGGCCAGGGATGGCATTTGAGTATTTTTTTCCAGGAGAAGATATGAGTGAGGAAATCCTTTTTATTTTATTATCCTCCCCTGCCTGTCTGCTGAGTCTGCTGTCCGTCCCACTGCTAACCTGGCACCGAGAGTCCAACCAGGAAATCTCAGGTGGCCTTCTCCACCTGCCATGAGTTACCATGCACTTAGTCCCAGGGCCATCTCTTGGGGCAACAAATCTGGGCTGGACAACAGGGAGTTGTAACGGGAACAGGGCCAGGATGTGGGCTAGGTCTTGGGTGAGGTCACGGCTGGCAGGCCACAGGCTTGTTCCTGGATAGCACGGAGCTGCCCAATTAGAGCCCCTGTTTAACTGCCTGTTCTTCTAAAGGGGCTGTTTTGTTTGTTTGTTTTATTTTTCTGTTATGAAATAAAAATGAGCCACTCGGTGTTTTAAGTTTTTCCAATGAGAATGGTGTCTGAATTCCTTTCCTATCTCCATAGCTAGGTCTGGGAGTGTGTTGATTACGTGTGAGTGAGCATGCATGTTGTGTGGGTGCATGCACGTACGTACGTGTGTGTGTGTGTGTGTGTGTGTGTGTGTGTGTGTGCATGCGCAGACAAACAGGAGATACACTCCCTGTCCTAGGGCCTCCTGTTCTCCTGGGACAGGGCTAGGGTGCATCAGAATCCAAATACCCATGCAGATACCTCCTATGTTCCTGCGAGTCTCTGCCCCACAGGCAGCGCAGGAGGAGGGGGTCTTTGCTCAGCACCCCCAGCCCCTCCAGCCCCAGCTGCTCATGGTAAGAAGACCCAGCTCATCCCTCCCCTGCTTCCTTCCTGACATCCTGAGAGGAAGAGCTCCCTGCAGATCGGCTTCTCAGAACGACATCCTCCAACCCCTGCTCCACCCGTCAACTGAGAAGTCACTATGGTATCTGGAAACAGATCTGGACTGGGGCTACACTGCCTCCTCCTGAGCCACGCTTCATCTTCCTCCCCTTACAGAAACCTGTGAGGAATATGTCGGTGTTGTCTCGGGAGAGAGTGAATTTAAAACCCAGGTCTGTCTGGTGATAAAAATCCATGCTCTTTTTTTTTTCCTTTTCATTAACATATGATGAACTATTTCAAACAAACTGAAAAGCATGAAATAATACCACCTTCCCCACCACACTACTTAAGAATGTAACAACTACAATTGACATGTCTGACCCCTCCTATTATCCTGTGACCTGAGTTTGGAAACAACCACTTTCCTGAACGTGATTTTGTCCATGGTGCATCTGTACACTTCTACTGTGCGGTGGCTTGTGCAAGTTGCTTTAGCTATCTTTAACTGTCACCCAGAAGTCCTCGCAACCTGCTGCACCAGAGAACCATGTAGGAAGCTCTGAGTCTCAAAGCCTGAGCCCTTTGCCAGAGACCCTGGATTAAGTGGCTAGTGGTCCCTCCCAGGGGCTCTCACAGCCAGCCAGTGTTGCAGAGCGCTGATGTAAACAGCATCCTCACCCATCCACAGCCCTTCTCCCCTTCCCTCACACTGCGGGTCTCTGCTGACAGCTGGCACAGTGCGGCAGTGGCCTGGGTGGCTGAGGAGGCCAACAGTAAGGATGCCATTGATCCTTCTGAGCAGTATGTGGATGAAGGTCTGGAAAGAGAACCACAAAGGCAGGGAAGAAAGAAGCATCCTCGCTCCAACCTTTTCCAAGGCCTTGGGAATTGAGCTTTGGGTACCAGGCTGTAGAGGTGCAGGCTTTGGGGTTGGTGAGGGGAGGGTCAGTGCATTGGAAAGGCTTCCAGGTATAAGTGCACCCCAAGTCCTTTCAGGACCTAACCCCAGCCCAGCTCTGGAACCCAGGCCTCCTCGGGTCCCCAGCAGCCCAGTGTCCCATCTCCACACCCACCCCAGCCCTCTGAGCTGGCCTGGAGCGTGCGCACACAGGCCCAGACACACACACGCACGTCACTCCTCGGAGCCCAGTGCCACACAGGAGTGCACACATGGACACAGTCACTTCTAGCGCCCACCTCTGCGGAGTAGGTGTTTGGAGAGGAGGTGTGAAGACCGGGAGAGCACGAGCGACTGCCCGGCCTCGTGGGGCGAAGACACAAATCTGCCTTCATCCATATGGGCCAGGCTGCAGCGGCCCCACAGCTTTGTCCAAGAGGCCACAGGGATGCCTGAGAGCAGGCTCAGGGTGGCCCAGGCTGGGTTTGGGCTCTTCCCTGTCCCCATCTCCCAGAGACAGACCCTCTGGAGGCCTCCCCTACCCCTCCTCTAGTAACTGCCCTCCTGGAGCCCTCCCTTTATAGCTCTCCCCATCTGTGTCAAGGCCTCCCTTTCCCCTTATCACAGAGCAGCAGCTTGGGAGCTGGCCTGAGCCACAGTTCTGTGTGCTGACATTAGGGTGGCAAACCACAGCAGGCCAGGGACGCTGAGGAATAAGAAGAAAGAGCTGCTACTGTCCCGTGGATGGTACCCCAGAAATGGAAAGCTGGCTGTCTTTTCCACCACAGTGGGGACACAGGAACGAGAGGCCTCTTGGAAGCCAACTGCTCAGGGAAGGGGCTGGTTGTGCGCAGGCCGCCCTGCTTCTGTGACCATGGGAAGTGGGGCCAGACCGGAGATCTGTGAGCACTGATCCTCTCCTGCCACAACGCACAGTCTCCTGGCCGCTGCTAACACTCTGCTCCCCCGCCAGGACGGCCCTGGGTGCTCAGGTGGACTACCAGTGCCACCCTCTGCTGATGGGAGGTTATCTTAGTGGGGAGAGAACTTGGGGAGACCCAGGGTGGGTGTGAGGCAAGTGGCTCCCTCGTTGGCCCCGATCTGCTCCGTAAGGCTGTAAGGTTGCCACCTCTGCCTCCTCCTCATCCCAATCCCTCCCGTGTCCCCAGGCACCCCTCCCTGTGGCTGTCGCTCATCATTAGCTGTAACCGTCTCTGTGAGGACAGTCCCTGTTAGGCTACAGAGTCAGAGGAGAAGGTAGGAAGATGTTAGATGACTCACATAGCCTCAAAGGCAGGGGACAGACACAGGGAACACAGGACCTAGGTGTGGCAAGCACCTCTGCAAACCCTCTCGCTCTGCCCCTTCTTTTTCCAGAGGACCCAAGTGTGACTGCACCTGTTCTGCCTCCCACCGTCAAGGAGTAGATGAGGGGAGAAGCCAGCCTGAGGCTGAGCAGGTGACAGAGGCAACCACACCAAGATTCTGCCCATGGGAAAGGCTTTGTAGGGAGCCACGCACCCTTCTTTATCTTGTTCAAGAATGTGTCTGGTTTTTTTTTTTTTAGGGGGTGGAGGATCAGTCCCTAGGCATGCAGGATCAGTCATTTAGGCTGGTGCCTAACAAGCCTAGAGAGGGATGGTTGGGACCTGAGTCCTATCCTTTCTGCCCCATCCCAGTCACTCAATGAGTACCTACTGGTGTCCTTTGAGCAGGATTGTGGGGTGGGGATACAAAGGGAGTCAACAACTGACTTGGGAAAATAAGTCAGGTGCAGTTTGGTGAGGGTCAGGGGTGTAGGGGACACAGCCTAAGGAGGTTCAGAAAAGGAAAAGACCACGTCCACTGGGCAGTCAGGAGAGGCTTCACAGAGGAGCTGAGTCAAGCTGGTTTTCCCAAAGCTGCTGGTGGTCAGCTCCAGGGCCCTGTCTCTTCAAGATGGTTCTGTAGAAATAAGAACAAGGAGTATTACAGTAAATCTGTGCCGGATTTACATCTGCCTACACAGAATTATACCATCCATTTGGAGGCAATTTTCAAGTTAAAATGTTGTCAGAGGGTTGTCACAGTTTTGATCTTTCTTTTCTGTTCTTTCTCAATCCACCCACATTTTCTAGTTGGGTTGGAAAAGGGAGTGAGAGGGATAGAGCCTGGTTTAGATTCAGAGATTTTTGGAATTATCAAAAGTATGTGAGAGTTTCAGAAATTACTAAGTTTTCTCTTAGGAAACTTCAGTCCCAGAACCCAAGGTCACAATGGTTCTGTTACCTTTAGAACTTCCAGGGACTCCAAAGAAGCTTCCCTGCAGGCCAGATTCCCTGCAGTTATCCTCCAGGCCATCTCTTGGGGTTTCAGCTTGCCTTCCTTCTTCCTAGCTCAGAGATGTCAAATAACCCCACTTCTTGCTCCTTCCAGCTGCCACCCTGCTTTGCTAGGTTTGAAAGGAGAGTCAAAGCACTAAGCACGATTCCTGGCTTTACGCTTGACTTCCTGACTGTGGGTGAGTCACTTTCTGGGCTGACCTGTGTTTTTTTTTTGTTTTTTTTGTTTTTTTAGATGAAACAGGATAATAAATGTAAAAGTACTTTAAAAGACATATGTAACTTAAATGCCCAAGATTATCATTATTGCAATAACTAATTCATTCTTAGTTCAGAAAACACAAGAGAGCAACTGATCAGTCGCTCCAGTGGGCTGAATGTAAGAATGGAAAGGAGGCTGGTAGGGCAGAAAGTGGGGAAGAGGGCTGCTGACCTGGTTTCTACATTCTGTACACCACCAGGTAAAGAAATACAACAGGTGTGAGTTTAAGCCAGTGCCTGGAGACCTCCAGTCTCTGGAGGCCGAAAGATGGCTGTAGAACTGACTTAGGCAAGGGATGTTGGTTGTGGATCATTTCCTGAGTTCAAACCCGTATCTTCCCATCTATTAATGAAAGTCTTTTAAAAAAAATAGGGAAGTGTGGGCTCTGGAAAAGGTGAACAGCAATGGGATAGGATAAATGCTTAGACTAACAAGTAGGCTTCAAAATGACCTTGATGGGCTGTATAGATGAAAGTGAGCAAAGGTAAGTGTGGAGTGCAGCACAAGTTAGAAAAGGCAGATGTGCAGTGAGGAGGAGGAGAGACCCAGCCTACCACCAGATATCAAAAGAACATGGCACCCAGCACTCAGGAGGCTGAGGCAGGAGGATCATTTCAAGTTGGAGGCCAGCCTGGTCTACAAAGTGAGTTCAAGACCAGCCTGAACTGCCGAGTGAGACCCTTTCTCAAAAAGACAAGACAAAAAAAAAAAAAAAAAAAAAAAAAAAAAAAAAAAAAAGCAAACCAACCAAACAAGTAAACAAACAAACATGGCAGGTATTTCAGTGGTCAGGTTCACCACTGACTTAACTCCAGAGGGGAGGCCTGGAAAGGAAGGCACCAGCAACCTCACATTAATACGATTCTCCCAGCCAGAATGAGCTTGTAGGTCCCCACTCAAGACAGAAGACCCATGCTCAATTCTCAATACCACGCCAATCATGGACAAACTAAAATACCACATGTGAATGCTGTGGTTTTGGATATGTGTGGGGTGTGCCTGCCAAAGGTTTATGTGCTGGAAGTTAGGTCCCCAGTGTGGTGGGAGACAATTAGGTCTTGGGGGCACCACCCTGGGAAAGGATTAATTCAGGTCTCATGTGACTGGATTAGTTCTTGTGAGAGTAGGTTGTTTGTCTACATTCAAACCTCAGCAGAGCACGGTCACCCCTCATTCTTGGTTCTCCCGCATGGGGCCATTTATCTCGGCTTCTCTACCATGTTGTGATGCAGCCAACCATGGCCCTCGGTAGGATGTCGATGCCATGCTGTTGGACCTTCTAGTTACTAGCATCATGAGTGAAATAAACAAGTACCCAGTCTCAGGTATTTTGTTATAGCAACATGAACCGAAAAAGTACTGGGAACGTGCCTGCTGAGACGATAATCTCATAATTATACCCAAGAGAACTGACAAGTAGCCAAAGGAAGCTGATCAAGATGGGGAGGGTTTGGAAACTGAAAATGGTTGGCAAAAGTTAGGCTGAAGAGACAGGGAGAGCTATGGCAGCAAGTGGACAGACCAGAAGATGGGAAAAGCTTGTGTGGGATATTGCAAAAGACGCAGCTAGGTTAGGCAGCAAAAATCTATAGACATGCCAGAGCTCACAGGAGCTCTGGTAGAATAACTAATTCCTATCGGATCCACCAGGATGTAATCATTTGAGACTCATGGCTGGGTCCTGAGAGTGCCCCAAGGACACTGAGGTGTTCACTGGCCTAGGAGGGATTGACTGACTTGTGGGCCCTTGAAGAGCATCCACTTCACCTCCAAGGATTCCCCCAGTGAGGAAGGGTCAGTAAGGACGGCTCATCTTCTGGGGCCCCAGTTGTTGGTCTTTGATTCATCAAAGCAGCCCTGGAAGATAAGACAGTGGATTGGAAGGAGGAAATGATACAGCATTAAAAAAAAAAAAAAAAAAAAGGAAAGAAAAAAAGTTGAGCCAGGGGTATAGCTCAGTGGTACAGCTCCTGCCTGGCAAGCGTGAGGTCATGAATTCAATTCCTGGTTCCAAAAAAAGTTATCACCACGTGAATCCACTTTACGGGTTGAGATGGGAGATGATTACTTGGCGCGAATAGATGGGAATGAAAAAGGCCTAAAATGCAGTCAGTGGGGATGACAGTGTCTCCACAAGTGAAGCGCACTGCTGTCTAGAGGCAAAGCAGTCATTTGTTGGGTCAGCGGGTGAAGTTGTGGCAGAAAAGCCTGAGGGCCGGGATGTCGGGTGGAGAAAGCCCCTCCGCAGCAGGAGGTTAAGCCGACTCTGCCAACTTCACAAAATTCTCTCACCCAGTGAATGGCAGAGGGTTCTCATTGCCTCCTCCATCCTACCTCGTATTTCCTGCTGTCACCTCTCACTTCCCTAATCCCATTGATGGGGATCCTTCTCCTTTCCTTTCTTTATCTTCCTAAATCCAATCTACTGCATCCTGCTAATTCTTTGCAAATGTCTTTGAAATCTGTTCTATCTACTCCATCCTCAGCAATCCCTGCCTCCAAAGTCATGGCATTACCTGAGGCCTCATTACCGCTACCATGTGGATAAACTCCAAACTGACCTCTCTGTCTCTGTCTCTGTCTCTCTGTGTGTCTCTGTGCATCTCTCTCTGTCTCCTTCCACCCCCAGGGGCTCATTATGTAGTCCAGGCTGGCCTAGAACTCTCAGTGATCCTTCCGCCTTAGCCTTCCCACTACTGGGGTTGCAGCCGTGTGCCTCCATGCCTGGCTTGTACTTGTTTCTTTGATCACCATCTATTCAGCCATTAGATGAATCTTTCCAAAGCACTGCTTTACCTGTGTCCCTCTCCTCTCCAGAACATGGATAGATCGTGAACATGTTTCAGATCAAGTCTACACTCTTTGAGATGGACATTCAGTGGAGCACAGCTTGAATTTCTTTCTTATCTCTGAACTACCCCACTGTTAGGGTTGATATTTAGATGTCTCCCCAAAGCCTCATGCACACTTTTTGGAGGGGCTTTTGGGTGGTAAGTAGATCATGGGTGCCTGATACTTGTCAGTATCAGTGCTTGGCTCAATCAGTTTATTGGCTCACTGATGAGTTTATAGCTCGGTGTGAAGCCTGGTTGGAGGAGGTGGGTTGCTGGGGGCGTGGCCTGGAAGGGTTTGTCCCCCTTCCTCCTCCCTTGATCTCTCTCTCTGCTTCCCACTGCCACACTGTGCACGTTTCTCCTCTGCGATGCCCCACTGCCTATGCCACCCTGCCTTGGAGCCTGTCAACTACGGACTGAAACCTCTAAAAAATGTGAGCCAAAGCAAACCTTTCCTCCTCACAGCTGTGGGTGTCTGGTATTGTGTCTCAGTGACGGGAAAGTCAGACCGCCACCCAGCCTCTTTGCCTAGGATGCTGTCCTTCTGAGTCTGCTTTACTTTAAACACGACCCATGTTTTGGGGACTACCTGAAGAGCCATCTCCTCCATGAAGACGCAGGTGCCCTCCGATGCCTCTGGAGAAAGCCTCTCCCCCGCTCTGAGCTCTATTAGCACTCGTGACTGCCCCCCACCCCCCATGGACATTTGTTCCCTGCCTCTAGTAGCATCTCTTGTGCCACTAAGCTATGTCTTAGTTCCTGGGAAATATGATTTTCACCAGTGTGTGTTCTCTTTCCCCTACCCAGATCATAAATTCTGATCTCAACCAGAGTCCAGAGAATGGGAATGGGGATATCCCTCTCCCCTCCTGGGGCCAATGCTAGTGAGCACTGGGTAAGGCACACTGTCTGGACGTGCTGAGAAGGACGTGGCCGTGACCTGGCTTCTGTTGTCTGCTCTAATGACAGCAAACATGTAACTCGGGCTATCATAGGCAGGTTTCTTTCTCTGCAGAAGGATGAACACATAAATCCCTTCCACCTCTGGTCTCCTGCATCTCAGTGACTGAGCACTGACCCAGCCTATGCCTGGCCAGGGAAGGAGCAAGGGAGGCTCCGTACAAGCCCGAGAAGGGAGAGAAGGAGTGGGAGACAGAGGAGCTAATAGCTCTGGAGGAAGGAAGGCCATGCTGGGCTAATGGGATAATTGGATAATCTTCCGAGCTAGGGGCTGCCAGGCTGGGGCCAGCTGTTAGAAGCAGACACAAATAGCACAACAAAACAAGGGCGCTGGTGCCGGAAGCAGCTTACTAAGAGATATGGGGGAGGGAAGGAAGGGGCCACCAATTGGGGGAGGGGTGTGGAGGGAAAGTAGAGCCCCTTTCTGTGGGAACATTGAGGACAGGTTCTTAAAGACCATATGTTCTGATCCTGTTGACAAAGATTATAGTCAGGGACCATTTTAGCACCAGATTGCTCTCTTAGAGCCCATGGATTCACACACTGGTCTCAGGGGTGTCCCCGGCACCAAGGACTCATAGGAATCATAAAGCCCTTGTGGCTGTCCCGTGGGCACTATCTGCAAATGAGGCATCTCTTTGACACGCCTGCGACAATATTGATGGAGTCTCGTAAATAATAATTTTGAATCTACAGTTCAGGGGATCTTTCTATTTCAGGCTAAAAATCTCATGTGTCAGTGGGGTGGGGCATTGAACAAAAGAAATTTTGTAAGGGGTCTGGGTCTAGGAATTCAAAGGCTGACTTCTAGTCCCAGCTCTGCTACATCCCGTGATTCATGATGTAATCTCTCTGGACCTCAATTAGCCCATCCATAAAATGGAGGCAGTAAGCAGTACTCTCCCTATAGGGTTGTGGCAATAAAATGAGATAATAACGGAAAAGTAATACAAATTTGAAAGTGTTTTTGCAAAGCCCTTTGTCCCCAACTCTGTGTCTAACTTTGTATGATTTTAGAAACATGAGCTTCTTTCTCTGAGTTCCAATTTCTTCTACTATAAGATGATGAAATCAGACTGGATGGTCTTTTTGGGGGGCATTGTTTGAAACAGGATCTTGCTATGTAGTTCAGACTGGCCTCAAACTCAAGATAATCCTCCTGCCTCAGTCTTTTGAGTGCTGGGATTACAGGTATGTGCCATCACGCCCAACGACTAATTCTAGTGACTCTCATTTTTAAATGAACACCATTCAAAGTAAAAACACTTAACAAACTAGAAATATAAAGACATTTTCTTAACCCAATAAAGAATATTTTTCAAAAACCCATGGCAAACACCATATTCAATGGTGAAATATTAGAAGCCTTCTCTTTCTAATCAAGACCAAACCCACTAGAGGTATTAAAGGTCCTAGAGCCCATAATGAGACATGAAAAAGAAAAGATACAAGGCCAGGAAAGGAAATAAAGTGACATTATCTACAATTGAACTAACTGGCTATCTAGAAAAATCAAAAAATTTCTTTGAAGTATTATTGGAATTAATGTGAGTTTACCAAGATGGTTGGCTATAAGATCAATATTTTTAAAAATCAATAGCATTTCTGTATACCAGCAGGCCAGATATGGTGGTGCTTGCCTATAATCCCAGCACTTGGGAGGCTGAGGCTAGAGGATCACTGAGAGTTTGAGGCCAGCCCGGGCTATAAAGCGAGTTTAAGGCCAGTGTGAACTGTATAGTGAAACCCTGTCTCAGACAGAACAATACAAAACAAAACAAAACAAAACAAAACTTAAAATGTATACTTTATAATATAATGAAAGTGAGGTGCCTACAAATAAATCTAACAAATATATGCATAAAAAGAAGACTAAGAGATTAAGTGTAGCTCAGTGGTAGAAAGCACATTTAGTATACTCACGGCCCTGGGTTCAATCCTCAGTACCACATCTATATGCAAAGAAGAAGACTCAGATAAGTGAAGAGATGTGCCATGTTCATAGATGTGAAGAACTGATATTATGAAACTGGTAATTATCCCTAAATCAATCTAAAATTCAAGTATAATCTCTTAAAAGATATATTTTTCATAAAATTCGATAATTTGAATTTCAATAGTCATTTAAAAAGAAAAAGTGTCACCAAAAAGGCACAATAATTTCACCCCTCTTGAAAAATATGAGTATTTGCCCTAACAGTTATCTAAAGTATAGGGTCAATGTTATTACAACAGTGCAGTGCAGAAATAAGCAAACAGATTTTTGCATGCTTTTGACTAAGCACAAGCGAAGTGCAGTGAAGGGAAGAGGGTCGAAGGGCAGAAGCAAGCCTTGTTTGGGGATGTGGGATGTGTCAGGGATCAGGTTATAATCCACAGACAAAGGGCGGAGTATTCATTTAATGGTCTAGGTTTTATATAGGAAAGTAGAATTGAAAACAAAATAAAGGCAAGGCAAGGAATTTTAATACTTTAGAAAATGTAAGGTACTTTAGAAAACACCAGGCTTGGTGGCCCATACATATAATCCTAGCACTCTGGAAGGCTGAGGCAGGTTCAAGTCCAGCCTTGGTAATTTAGCAAAACCCTGTCTCGAAAATAAAAAATAAAAACTTTACAAAGATTGGAGTGAAGCTCTAGTTCCTCTTGGTCTGTGTGTGTTTGATGGGGGGTCTTCATGGTCTCTGGACAAGCCAGGTTTTTGTTTGCTTGTGACTAATCACAATTTAAGTTTTTTCAACAAGAAAACAACATAAAGAATATGCGAAGACAAGACACAGACTAAGGGAAGGTTATTTGTAAAGCATAAAATCGATAAAGGATTAGTGTTCATAAAATATAACTCCAATAAAGAGAAACAACATTAGACAAACAGGCAAGATATGATCTGATACTTTACAGGAGAGAAGCCTAAATAACCAATAAACATGAAAATAAATGAAACTAGCTACTCAGTGAGATTAAATATATCTGAATATGTGAAAAGTAAAATATATTCCATAGTTGGCTAATTAGCCGGCAACGAGCATTAGTGGGACTATAGGAAAACAAACAGAAATAAACAATACCTAGTAAAACTGAGGCTATGATATCTATGACCTGGCATTTTTCAATTCTAGGTCTCAATCTTCAATTAAGTCACACACATACTGTGTTTTTAAAAATTCAAGAAAAATTCTACCTACTCAGGAGGCCAAGGCCAGTCTGGGCATCTTAGTGAGATTTTGTCTTAAAAAATACAAAGGCCTGGCAGTGTAGCTCAGGGGTAGAGCACCTATCTAGCATGCATGAGGCTTTGGGTTCAATTTCCAGTACTGAAAAAAACCAAACCAAACCAAACCAGCATGGAGATAGTCATCATTAACTGTAATACTAAAAAATCTGAAGAAACATTTTTAGTATTTAGTAATTCTTAGGGACAGAATGGTCATATAAACTGTAGTTTGCTCCTTCAATTGTCATACAGTGGACAAAATGAATGAACTTGATGTATCAATACCTGTTAAATTTCTTCATCTCCAGATTATGCTTTGAATTTCTATCTTTTGTGCCATGCTCATGGTTACTGTGCTTTTCCTTATTTTTAATCTATTTTTTGTGGTACTGGGGAGTAAGTCTAGAACCTTTGCATGAGCTACTTCCCCAGTCCTTTTTTTAAATTTTGAAACAGGGTCTAGTTAAGTCACTAAATTGCCCAGGCGGGAATCAAACTCAGGACCTCACACTTGCCAGGCAGGCACTGTGCCACTGAGCTAAATCCCTGGCCCCTGATACAATTTAAATGCTGCTTCCTTCTAAAACATCCCTGGGTCCTTTTATTTCTGACATTACAGATGAGAAAAACAAGACTCAATAAAATCGAGTCATGGGAAGTTCATGTAACAGTTAAGTAATAGAATTAGAATTAGAACCCTGGTCTTCAACCTCCTGATACCATGCAAGGCCGCAGATACTCTCAAAACATGGCAAATAGAGATTGGATTCCACTGCCCAGCCTGGGACATCATCCATCAAATATCATTCCAGCAAATGTCTCAGCTTCTACAACTTCTTGTAGCTTGTGAAGGGCTTCAATTTGGCTTCACCACTAAATCACTGGGTGATTTTGAATAAGTCAAACCCCTGTACCTCAGTTTCTTTGTCTGTTATATATCAACAACTTCTTCTTGGCTATTGTGTGAGCTCACTAATGAATCAGATGAAATAAAGGATAATAAACTAGCAAGATGTTTAATACATGAGAGATTATTACTTTTCTATTATCATCGGGATGTGTACATACCTGCCCTCTTGCTAAGAGGATTATGTGATTTGTTTTGACAGTGCCGGGGAAGGTAACGGAGCATGCTGGGGAAGGGAGATGCTGGCCTCATACTAGCAGCAGAAAGAAGCACTTTGCTTCCTTTGCCTGCCTTCTCTTGTTTGGAGGTTTGGTGTCACTGAATTCTCTGGCACAGACAGACCAGTGGGCAGTGTGGGATCCCTAGAGGCAGGGGCAGCCAGCTCTGACCAAATACTGAAGTTGGCCAAATTTGTCCATCAGATCTCTTCCCTGTGCCCTTAACCATGGCGGAGGCTTCACGGGGTGTTTCCTGTGCTCTGTGCAACTCCTCCCCGACAACCACTATGAGACTTCCCTCAACTCAAGACCCGCGAGGCCCATGAGGTGGGGAACTATGCCTGGCCCATCCTCCAACTGAGCCAAAGGGACTACCTGCTCCCCGCTTACCCAGCAGCTCTGAGTCGAGCAGGTCCTCTTCTCCCAAGGCAAACGTCTGATGGGTCCCTTCCTACAGACCTTTGGGACCATTTCACTTGCCCTTCCTTTCAAGCTGAGTACATTTCCAAGCAGGCCCCTGGAGAACAATGGTAACTGGGGGATGGGTCACACAGAACAGGGAGGGAGGAACAATGGTTAGAAGTGCTGAAACCAAGCCTGTGAGCCAGGAATGCCTGACAAATTAAAGACAAGACACAGAAATAATTTTAAAGGAGGGTTCAGGGGATTCTGGTCTCCAGTGGACAAAGCCCTAAGAGGCTGGCTTGTTTTGCTTGTATTCAGCTTAGGCAAGGGAGCAAACAGTTCGGTTAATGGGAAATTCATCTGTTTCTCAGGACTTGCAAAGTGTACCCAGGTATTTCTCCAAAGGAGATCTCAGCTCTGTTGTTGACTATTCTGGAATTTGCAAAGCACCTGCACGCCTGCACGTGGCCAAAGCGGGGACAGCTTGCTGTTCCCTCTTTTGGGTCTTGATCATTGACTGGTTTCCCACCGAGGAGTGTAAGGATCTGTTCCCTGAGGCAGCAGGCAGGTGGCCTGGAGCTGATGGACAGTACTAAGACCGAGAAAGGCTTTGGAGGGGAACAGGTTCTGCCATCTCTTTTCTCATTTTATAAATTGAGAAATATTTCCCATTCCTTGCTTCACAGTGCTGTTAAGAAGATTAAATGTGAAAATGAGTAAGAAGGGAAACGAGATAAGCAAGGCACCTCCTGAGCCCACCTGGTTTGCGTGGGCCTCCTCCACCTGTGGTCCTGGGGCCACAGTTACCTTAGAATTCAACCTGGCGCTCTGGGGCCGCCTCTGGGGGCCTCCTTTCACTCAGACCAGAGATGTAAGAGCTAAACACTCCACCTAGGTGACCTTTTACCTACACAGGATTGTTTTCTCTGCCAAATAGACCAAAAGGAAGGAAGGCCACCAAGTTCTTTTCTTAGCTCTTACATAGCTGACATTTCAGGAAACCAAACTTGTGAATGGGACCAGAGGGGATTTCAATTGTGCCTGTCTGCACACAAGGTCAGTCTTATGGTGTGATTCTAGAGGTTCAGGGATGCCCCTGTCTAAAAACCTCTTTCAAACCCATTTGTTCGTATTCGGAAATCCATCATTAGATTTCTTTGGCAAAAGACTAATATAGGTTTGTGCCTTCTATAACATTGTACAAATGACACATAAAAGCACACAAATTACACATAAAATCTTATCGGGGGCTGGGAATGTGGCTTAGTGGTAGAATGCTTGCCTAGCATGCATGAGGCCCTCAGTTCAATCCCAGCACTGCAAAATACATAAATTAAGTAGCAAAATAAAGTATCAGTCACCTCAGTATGAACAGCGTAAACTGGTCCTTTCCCAAAATTAGGTTCCGATGGATAAAAGACTAGAACATTGAAGTCTGTGCTCCTGAGACTGAAAAAAGAAAGATGAGCAGCATGTGGATGAGAAACGGTATAGAAGGAGGTGGTACACTTGTGCACTTTCCGTGTGAACAGGCAGGTATGGGCTCCAAAGCAGCCACGATAGCTACATGTGAGGGGGAAAAAAAATAGAGCCAGACCAAGTATAGTGTTGTACGCCTATAATCCCAGCACTCAGGAGACTGAGGCAGGAGGATCCCTGAGTTTGAGGCCAACGTGGGCTACAAAGTGAGTTGAAGGCCACCCTGAACTGCATAGTAAAACCTTGTCTCAAAAAGACAAAGGACAGAAAAAAAAAAAAAAAAAGGGAGAGATCATTCTGCTGATTCTGTTTACATTGCAGATCAGTGGGGTTGCCTGGGCTGGGCTGGGAGGAGGCAGGAAGGTAAAATTACCAAGGGGCAGGAGGAAACTTTGGGGTGATCAGTATCTTGATTTTGATGATAGCTGCAGGAGAGAATATATGTGTGTCAAAATACATCAAGTCCTATACTTAAAATATGTGCAGATTATTATGTCAGTGCGTTAGACTACCATCTCTGTGACAATACTTAAAATAAATCAGTTTATAAAGAGGAAAGATTTGTAGTTGGGCATGGTGGTGAATGCCTGTGATGCTAGCTCTCTGGAGGCTGAGGCAGAAGGATCACTGTGTGTTTGAGGCCAGACTGGGCTACAAAATTGAGCTCAAAGCCAACCTGAACTACATAGTGAGACTCGATCTCAAAACAAAAGACAGAAACAAACAAACAAACAAAAAAAGGGGAAAAGGTTTGTTTTGGCTCCTAGTTTCATAGATTTTAGTCTGAGGTCAATTGAACACATTGCTTTGGGCCCATGGTGGTACAGAACCTCATGGCAGGAATGTGCGGTAGAGGAGGCAGCTCACTTCATGGTGACCAAGAGACAAAGGGAGAAGAAAGGTACCGGGTCCCAACAGTCTCTTCAAAGTCATGCCCCCAGTGACCTAATTCCTTCACTAGGTTCTCCATCCTCCCAACATTGCCACAGCCTGGTTAAAACTGGAGCAGTTGGTTACACCTCAGTAACTTTTTTTTTTTAAGAGTGAAAACTCAAAACTAGTACTATGTAGCTGGCATATCTCATAGGACTCTGGTGAGTTCTAGTAGAAACAACTGTTTTCTAGGATGATACTTCACCTTCCTCAGAATCAGGCTTTCTCTCTGTCAGTTGACAGAATTGAATGGGATCCCAAAATAAATAGGCTGTGAGAGTCAAATGTCTTTTTTTAAGATTGTACACCACGATCAAGTGGGATTCATCCCAGGGATGCAGGGATGGTTCAACATACATAAATCATATTAACAGAGCCAAGGATAAAAGTCATATGATTATTTCAATAGATGCAGAAAAGCTTTTGACAAAGTCCAGTACCTATTCATGATAAAAACTCTACAGAAAATTGGAATAGATGGTCTTTATCTCAATCTGATAAAAGCTATCTATGACGAACCGATATCTAACATCATACTAAATGGACAAAAACTGAAAGTTTTCACTCTAAAATCAGGAACAAGACAAGGATGTCCACTCTCTCCACTCTTATTCAACATAGTTCTGGAAACTTTAGCCAGAGCAATTAGGCAAGAGAAAGAAATAAAGGAATAAAGATAGGAAAGGAAGAAGTTAGACTAGCATTATTTGCAGATGACATGATTCCAAAAATTCCACCAAGAGATTTCTAGATTTAATAAGCAGATTTAGCAATGTAACTGGTTACAAAGTCAATACTCAAAAATCAGTAGCATTTTTGTACACAAATAACAATCTCACTGAGAGAAATTAGGGAAATAATACCTTTTACAATAGCATCCAAAAAATGAAATATTTAGGAATCAATCTAACAAAAGATATAAAAGACATCTATACTGAAAACTATAGTTCTTTCTGAAAAAGGAGATTGAAGAGGATATTAGAAGATGGGGAGTTATTCCATGTTCTTGGGTAGGAAGAATCAATATAGCCAAAATGGCCATACTTCCAAAACTGTTATACAGATAGAATGCAATCCAAATCAAATACTAATAACACATCTTACAGAATTAGATAAAACAATCCTAAAATTCATCTGGAACAAGAAGAGACCTACAATAGCAGAGGTGATCCTTAGCAACAAAGACAAGACAGGGGGCATCACAATTCCTGACCTGAAATTATACTATAAAGCTACTGTGATAAAAAACAGTGTGGTACTGGCAAAAAAACAGACCCAAGGATCAATGGAATAGATTAGAAGATCCAGAAACTACTCCAGACACACTAAGCTACTTTATCTTTTTTTAAATTATATTTTAGACAAAAGGAGAACAAGAAATCAAAACATAACAATTTCACTCCAACCAGCAAAACAGCAACAATCATCAGCATATTGGATATTCCTGAAAATTATTTAAGGCAAACAATACATTATCTAACTAGTTGTTAACACAATTGTTTTCAAATAAACATTTCACATTAAAAATAAAATCTGAAGGTGACCCTGAAAAAATTACATTTTACTCAAAATTCTTTTTCTCTGTCACAACTAATTTTTTATATACATAGATTTTGTTTCAGATGACATGATACTCTACCCAGAGGATCCCAAGAACTCCACACCTGTCTTTTTGTGACAGCAATGCATTGGGGTCTCCCAATACAGTTGCACCAAGGCCTACTTAATTTTTCATGTCAATTAAAAATTGTTTTATATAACTGGGTGGGCTAGTATTTGTTGCATATTATCTCTTCCTCTTAAATTGTTCCCTTACCAATATATAATGGCCTTCTTTGTCTCTCTTAATCAGTCTTGGCTTAAAATTAACTTTATCTGCAAATAGAATAGCTACCTCTGCTTTTTTCTGGGCTCCTGTTGCATGGAGTATTGTTTTCCATCCTTTAACTTTCAGTCTATGAGTATCTTTTTGAATTAAATGTGTTTCTTGTGTACAGCATATTGTTAGATCTTGCTTCTTGATCCATTCTGCCAATCTACGTCTTTTGACTAATGGATCAAGGTCAATAACATTGATGGTTAAAACTGATACGTATTGACTTATCTTTATCATGTTGTTTTCTTTTTTCCTGGTGGATTCCTTCTATTGGGGTTCGTGGAGCTGTAGTACTTATCATCCCTTTCTAAAATGTCCTTCAAAATATTTTGGAGTGCTGGTTTAGTGGTCATGAATTTCCTCAACTGTTCCTTACCATGGAAGTATTTTGTTTCTCCCTCTATTTTGAAAAATAGTTTTGCATGATACATCAATCTAGGTTGACAGTTGTTTTCTTTTAGAACTTGGAGTACTTCACTCCAAGCTCTCCTTGACTTGAGTCTGTGCTGAGAAGTCCACTGCAATTGTGATGGGCTTTCCTTTATAGGTGATTTGTTTCTTTTCCCTAACAACTTTTAAAATTTTATACTTGTGTTGAATTTCTGGAATCTTGACTATAATATGACTGGAAGTAGATTTTTTTTTTATCATTGCTAACTGGGGTTCTATATGTCTCACTTATTTTTATGTCAAATTCTTTTTCTCTGCCAGGAAAATTTTCTGACATGATGTCTGTAAGGATGTTTTTAATGTCATTTGTAGTATCTCCTGCTTGTTCACTGACTCCAATTAATCTTAGGTTATTTTTCTTTGTCTCATCAAACAACTGCTGTATTAATATCTCATGATCCCTTGCTAGTTTTGAAGAATCTTTCTTTTCCTGGTCGCTAACTGCAAGCCTGTCTTCAATATCTGAGATCCTGTCCTCACATTGGTTTAATCTGCTTTGAATACTTTCGATAGAGTTTCTATTCTCCTGGATATCTACTTCATTCTGCTTTATGGAATCCATTTGCTTCCTATGTTGTTCTTCCATAATTGCTTAAGCTTGTTTATTTTTTTGTCTGTGTCTGCCCTAATATCACTAAGTATGGTGTATAATTTGGTAGTCTCTGTGGTTATTTGAGAGATTATTTCTGATTTCATTTTTTCCAAAGCCTCATTCAACTGCTTTGTTACCACTTTTAAGAAACCTTGTAGGGGTTTTTGGATTTTCCAGCCTCATTGCCTCCTGGGTTTGCTTTTGGTGAACTGGGTGTCTGGGGTTGTGACCTGTTTAGGTGTCTTCTAATTTCTTTTCTTTTTTAGTTTAATTCCTAAAATGATACCTGTTAGTTGCCTGCAGTGGGTTACTTTAATGGTAGTATCAAGGACTTCCAGGTGATGAGCACTTCCCGGAGATATCTTCCAGGTTTAACTCCGAGTCTATTGAAAAATCCCCCCTCCTCAGTTTGTCAGAGATGAGAAACCACTGCTCGCCTAGCCCAGTCCCTAGTTCCTTGGCACCACACCCCAGCCCTCTCTGCGAGCCCCAGTCAATCCCAGTCCTGGACCAGCAAGGCCAACAGCTATCCTATTCAACTGAGTCAGTTCTGGCTTCAGTGGCACCCACAGCACCAAGCACAGTCAACGAAACAATAAACTGATCCAACCTCTGATTTACAACCCCCAACCATATAAACTGAATTTATATCCATACAACAGGATACAAAACAATCATATACAATACTTAGGTTCACAAAATGTCAATTCTGTCCCCAAGGGTGAGGACCCAAAATGAATTTAAGAAAAAGCAAAAAAGTGGGAAAAGGGAAAAGAGACTGCAAGTAGGTTGGAGAACAAAGATGTGTCCACCAACTACGGGAAACCACCGCAGAAGACTGAAGGAAAAGAAAGCCAAAAGGGAAAAG
The DNA here is from genome assembly GCA_004363535.1 of Dasyprocta punctata. Classification (NCBI taxonomy): domain Eukaryota; kingdom Metazoa; phylum Chordata; class Mammalia; order Rodentia; family Dasyproctidae; genus Dasyprocta; species Dasyprocta punctata. Next base: position 112,652 of record RJWM01001231.1, read on the forward strand.
AGAACAGAATAAGACTAGGCTCAAAGAGAGGGCAGAAACCACACTCACACTAATTTAAAAAAAAAGAGAGAGAGAGAGAGAGTTCACTTGCGGGGTTCTCTCTGGATTCACTGGCAAACAGCCTGTGGAGACAGCAACCCAAATCATGGCACTGTATCTCCGCATGCCAGCAACTGTTTGTGGACGGAGTAGTAGACAACCTTAGCAGGCCTGCCCTGAGAACAGCCTCCTCGGGCTCACAGCCATCCAGGCAGTCTCCGTGGGTCTGCGCCCAGCTAGGAACCACTGGGGGAAGCTGGTTACAGTTTTAGCCCTAGGAATGTCTGGCGTGACTCAAAAATTGTTCCAAACCGGGTGTGGTGGCGCACGCCTTTAATCCCAGCACTCTGGAGGCTGAGGTAGGTGGAGCGTTGTGAGTTCGAGGCCGGCCTGGGCTACAACACGAGCGCAAGGCCAGCCTGAACTACTTAGTGCAACCCTGCCTCAAAAAACTAGGGCTGGGAATTTGGCTCAGCAGCTTAAGTGCCTGTGTGGCAGGCGAGAGGCTGTGAGTTTGATCCCCGGTGCCGCAAAAACAAAACAAAAAACAAAAATGGCTTCCAGCAAACCACTCTCCCACGGGAGGACCAAGCCCTCTGCAATCACCACCAGCCAGCTCAGTCCTCCACGCCCTCCACTCTCCTCCACAGAGGAATGGTTCCACAGAGGTCCCGGGGTCTCCAGCCACCGCCAACACCATAACCGTGCACCACCAGGCTCCAACAGCTCCCCTCGCGCAGCAAGTCAGGCACCGGGCGAAGCCTCCGCCAGCTACCACCTTCTTCTTAATTGAATTTTTTCTTTTCGCTCTCTCTGTGGGGTTTGATTCAGACTTCAGGATCTTCCCGGGTCCAAGGAACCCATCTCCCACCTTTTGGTCTTCCTCAAGATGATGCGTTCCCACATCTAGATGGTGTCTCTCAGGCTGTTTTCCCTGCATCCTACTACTCTGCCATCTTCCCGGAAGTTCCCTACCTTATCTTTGACAAACATGCCAAACACGTTCACTGGAAGAAAGATAGCTTTTTTAATAAATGGTGTTGGAAAAACTGGCTTTCCACATGCTGAAGATTAAGATTGGACCCATATCTTTCACCATGTACTAAGTTAAAATCTAAATGGATTAAAGATCTCAACATTAAAACAAACATTAAATCTACTGGAAGGTAGAGTAGGTAAAACTTGAAGACATCGGTGTAGGCAAAGACTTTATGAATAAAAGCCAGACTACACAGGAATTATTGCAAAGAATCAACAAATGGGATCTCATCCTACTGAAAAGCTTTTGCACAGCAAGAGAAACCACCAACAATGTGAAGAGACTACCCACAATCTGGGAGAAAATCTTGGCCAGCTGTCCCTCAGATAAAGGATTAATGTCGAAAATGTATAAAGAACTTTAAAAAATCAGCCCTCCAAGATTTAAAGACCCAATCCAAAAATTGGCATCTGAGATGAACACACACTTCTCAGATGAAGAAGTACAAACAGCAAATAAACACATGAAAAAATGTTCAACAGCACTGGCCATTCGAGAGATGCAAATGAAAGTAACACTGAGATTCCACCTCAACCCAGAAAGAATGGCTAGTATTAAGAAGTCAACCAATAACAAATGCTGGAGGGGCTGTGGGCAAAAAGGAACCCTTCTCTATTGTTGGTGGGAATGCAGGCTGGTGCAACCACTGTGGAAGTCAGTATGGAGATTCCTCAAAAAGTTAAGATTGGAGGTCCCATTTGACCCAGCTATTCCCTTTCTGGGTATCTTCCCGAAAACATCCTACCACAGCGATATATGTGCACCTATGTTCATAGCTGCCCAGTTCATAATAGCTAGATCTTGGAAACAACCTAAATGCCCCTCGACAGAGGAATGGATTAAAAAAAAAAGGATGTGGTATTTCTATATAATAGAATACTACTCAGCTATAAAGAACAACAAACTAGACATTTTCACTCTTAAATGGATGCACCTTGAAAATATACTTCTCAGTGAACTAAATAAGTCACACATATGTAACCATCGCATTGTTGCACTTGTGTGATGAACTGAAGCAAAATCTATGTATATAAAGTATTAGTTAAGACAGTTAAAGAAAAAGAATTTTGAGTGAAAAGTAGTTTTCTCAGAGTCATCTTCAGGTTTCATTTTTAATGTGAATTGTTTGTTTGAAAACAATAGAGCCATCATAACAGAGGAAATAGTCATATAGCTGGTTTCTCTTGATTCACTTAGGCAAAAGTTTTGTGCTAATAATTTTTTGGATAATGTTTCATGTCTATATCTTTTATCCTAAATAATTTCTGTGAATATAATAATATACAATGTGCTGATGATTGTTACTCTCTTATTGGCTGGTTGTGAAATTGTTTTGCTTCAGTTTCTTACTTTCCCTTTGTTTAAAAAAATTTTTTTAAAGTCTTTTTCTTTTTTTTTTTTTTTTTTGTAGTGGGGATCGAACTCACGAATTCATGCTTGCAGGTAGGTGCTTGCACCACTGAGCTAAATCTTCAACAAGAAAGTCAAATGTCTTAACAGATATAAAACTGTTATGAAAGTTTAAAGGGTTTGATAGAAGAATAATGTTGGTGTGTTAGTCAGGCTTTCTGAAGATAGTCAATCTATAATAAGAAAAGTCTAGTTTTGGCTTATAGTTTTAGAAGTGTCAGTCCAAGGCTGACTGGCTGCATCACTTTGGGCCTGTGGAGGCACTGTCCATTATGACAGGAGTACACAGCAGAGGGAACCTTTTCATCTTACCACACTGAAGCAATGGAGAGAAGGTGGAAGAGACCAGGGGCCACAGCCCCCTTTGAAGGCACCCCCCCACAGTGACCTAAGACCTTACCTGCTAAAGACTCACCATCTCCCCACAGTGCTGAGGGCTGGGTCCCCAACCTTTAACAAGTAGGCTTTAGAGTGACATTCCAAATCTGAAGTGTAGCAGTCAGAATTATTAAGTAACCAGCACATATAGAGATACTAGGTTAAAACAGAGTGCTGAACAGAGAGCATCTAATTTCATATATCTAAAACTCCACTCCTGAAAGGGCTTTTATTTTTCAAGAGCAAACTCTATAGTAGGAGCTCTTTGGGAAGAAAAGTATGACATAAGAAACTAAATACTGAATGGAGGATTAGAAGACAGATAAGGGAAATTTCTCAGAAAGTAGAACAAAAAGGGAGACATAGAAACAGGGAGGAACAGACGAGATGCTCATCCCAATGTCTAAAGAACAAAAGTTGCCAGGTGTAGTGGCACACGTCTGTAATCCCAGCATTCAGGAAGCTGAGGCAGGAGGATTGCTGTGAGTTTAAGGCCAGCCTGGGATACAAAGTGAATTCAAGGGTAGCCTGAACTGCATAGTGAGACCCTGCCTCAGAAAAATAAATAAATAAATAAATAACAAGAGTTTTAGAAACAAAAGAAAGAAAATAAAGTCAAGGACACACTGCAGTACCAAAGGACATGAGTTTTAAGAGGGAAAGAGCCACTAAGTGACCAGAACAACAAGAATATTGTTCTTAAATGTCTTAATGCTGGGAACAGAGAAATCCTGCAAGGCCAAATACAGAATCGGGAATCACAATGGCTTTGGCCTCCTCAACAGCAGCACTGCAAGCTGGGAGACAATGGCTGTGCTAACAAGTCCTGAAGCAAAGTGACTTCTTAGCTAGAATTTGACTCTTCAGTGTGAAACGTTTTCTGACATGCAGAATCCTGTGTACTCTCAGGAAACTGTTGGAGGATATGTATCACACACACACTCACGCACTTACACACACAACACACACACAGAAAGGGAAGGGGAGAAAGCACAAAACAGAAAACATGGGATCCAGGAAACAGGCGACCCAACACAGGAAGGAGGCCAGGGACCCCGCTGCCCTGGCGCGCCCCCATGATGGTGACAGGAGGTTCCAAGCTGCCAGAGCAAGAGGGCGGCTCCGAGAGACCCTTCCCCAGGGGAGCACTGGGAGAAGTGATCTAGATTATTGGCAGTGTTTAGGTGATAAGAGTGATTCATGATCAAACCTTAGAAACATAAGGGCATAAAAAAATGAGATAATCAAAACAAAAAGATGTTGGAAAGGAAAAGCAGTCATGGCCTACTGAAAGGTTTAGCTTTTTTTTTTTTTTTTTTTTTTTGGATGTTTTGAGACAGGGTCTTGCTATGCAGTTCAGGCTGGTCTTGAGCTCACTTTGTAGCCCAGGTTGGTTTTGAAGCTGCAGTGATCCTCCTGCTTCAGCCTCCTGAGTGCTGGGATTACATGTGCCACCATGCCCGGTTTAAAAGGTTAAGCTTTGACTGACATTTAAAACGAATACACTATCAATCTACCAAAGATTAGACTAGAACTATGTTGGGAGCAAGAGGATACAAGTACCCAAAAAAAGTAGCTAAGCCCTTATTTCTCATAGTGGGAAATCAACAGATAATGCCTAAACTGAAACTTCAGGAAGTAGCACTATAAACATGTCATTTAGAGATAAGTAAATTCCAAAAGAATTAGTTAAACAAGTTGAAAGTGGTTCCTCTAGGGAAAGGGAAACAGGGTCAGGTGGGTAAGAGGAGGCTGAGAACTACTTTGGATTTAACAAACATTACGAAACTAGTTCGCAGGGGTTTTTTTGTTTTTTGTTTTTTGTTTTTCTCTTTTGCTTGATGTTCTGAGGCTTGAGCCCAGGCCTCGCATAGGCTTGGCAAAAACTCCACCACTGAGCTGCATCTGCATTGCTTTTACTTTTTTATTTGGACACAGTCTTGCTGAGTTGCCCAAGCTGGCCTCCAACTTGTGACAGATGCTCCTGCCTCAGCCTGCTGAGTAGGTAGCATATAAGCATGCCCTGCAGGTTCACTTTTTAAACTATGTGCCTGCATAACTCTGATACATTTCAAAATTTTAAAAACTCGGGCCAGGTGAAGGGGCTAAAACTCTCCATGTGTTGACACCAACCTGCTGGTACTGGCTGTTAGGAGCAGCAGTGGACACACCTAGTGCACTAAGGGAGGTGCTGCCCTTTGAAAAGCAGTGGCGGCTGAGCTTACCCAGTGCTGACTGCTGCCCCAGGAAGTCACAGAGTCCCAGTCTCAGTTGTCTCACCTCAAGAAATCAGATTCATGGAGTGATAAAGGTTTCATGGGCAAGGGTGAATCTGCAGCCAGTTGCTTCAGTTCCTAATTTGAAAAAGAGCAAGGAGCAGAAATATAGTGAGGGGTGCAAAAAAACATACACTCTGGTAGTAGAAAGAGACTCTAGCTTCCAGCAGGATGAGAAGAATGAGGAAGAAGTCTCGCTGGGCAGAGCAGGGCTGCCTGTACAAGCAGGGCTGGTACTCTGGGTGTCCCACTTCGGTTGTACTTTTGTGTCTCAAATTTCAGTGGATGTGGGATGTGGTTGGGCACGCCTGTAATCCCAGCATTTGGGTGGCTGGGGCAGGAGGATCACTGTGAGTTCAAGGCTAGCCTACGCTACATAGTGAGTGAGTTCAAGACCAGCTTGCACTACAAAGCAAGACCCTGTCTCAAAAAAACAAAAACTAACAAACAAATGAAAAGCCAGTAGAAACCGGAGAGTTTCTCCTTCAGGAGGTTGAAATAGTGATTCCAAGAGTGTGGCATCTGAGATTGAGTTCTGTCAACAGCTTCTACTAGCGGCACCAGCACAGTGCAGTGCCGGACCTCAGAGGTAAAGGCAACAGGATCTTTAGCAAGCTGAGACAAACCCCGGTCCAAGAGAATGCACAATATAGAGCACAGTTGGAAGAAAAGCACTCCAAACTAAGAACAAAAAGACCCAAATCTCTTTTCCGCTACTTTTTGTTTTGCAACTCTGGATAGGACTCACCCTTGTGACTCACTCTCACTCTGTAAAGGGAATTAACTAGGGGCGGCCAAGGGTTCTTTCCTATCATGTAAGAAAGCAAACTCCCCAAGGGCGGGAACTTTGCCTGTCTCCTTCGTAGCTCTGTCCTCCGTACCTAGTACAGTGCCTGATGCACAGTAGGTGCTCAAAGTTTCTTTCCTTCCTTCCTTCCTCCCTTTCTTCCTCCCTGCCTTCCTGTCTTTTTCCTTTTCTTTCTGGTGCTGAGAACCCAGAACCTTACATATGCTAGGCAAGTGCTCTACCATTGAACGACATCCTCAGCCCAATAAATATGTCTTAAATGAATGACAGGGAAAATAAACACAATCAGTTTATTAGACTGGAAAATGACCCCACTCAATGCTTCAATTTCACGGATGAAAAAACAAAAATCCCATGAGGTGAAAAAAAAAAAGGTCATGGTCATCAAGCTAAGCAGGGATCAAGCTGAGATTAAAGTCCAAGCGCTGTGAGAGTTCAACTGAGGTAGATCAGGGTAGACAAGAACAGGAGGGACAGAGCTACGTCTTTGCATATTTAAAGGAGGACTTCAGGATAACAAAGACAATTAGTGACATTTGGCTATAAAGCAGAATGTAGTAAAAAGTACACCCACTGTGTGGTTCAGGTCTCGCCTCTGCTAATTACCTGTATGACACTGGACTAGCTACCTAATCTGTTTCTTTATCTGGAAAACAGACAATAAAAGTATCTATTTTATATACTTTTGGTTAAAATGAAAGGATTTGTCAAGCTGTACGTCATATCAGTATCATATTGTTTGCCTAGGATCTACTTGGCCAGGATCCTTCCTGGGCAATATCCCACATACTAACAAATAAATACAGCCTGCTGATAATCATGGCTTTATCTAGCTAGCTGGCACGATGAGTTCAAATAGCAGAATCTTAAAAGGTAGGTAAATTTTGCTGGTGTAGGGCAAGAGGAAGAAATGGGCAGTTAGGATCTAAGTGGGCACAGTGCTGGGGCCGGTCCCTTGTAGCCAAGGGCAGCCAGATAACAGTCAGCAAGCCTGAGCAGGAGAACAGCCCAGGAGCCAGAGACTGGGAGAACTGCTAACCTTGCGAGTCTGTTTCCTTATCTGTTACCTCTGCTAACTTGGAGGTGGTGGTAATGCCACATGAGATCATGATGTGAAAAATTTTTGAGAATCATCAACCATCATTTCCATGAGTGGGAGATTATCATTCCTCTGTGTGTGTGTGTGTGTGTGTGTGTGTTTGTGTGTGTGTTGGTGGTGATTAAACTCAAGGGCTATGGGCTCAGTCTCACGCTAGACAAGTACTCTACCACTAAGCTACTTCCCTAGCCTTTTAAAAAATGTTCTATTTAAAGACAGGGTCTAAGTTCCGCAGGCTGAGATTGAACTTTGGGTCCTCCTGTTTCAGCCTCCCAAGTAGCTAGCATTACAGATGTGCATCACCACACATTGCTATCATTCCTTTTTATAAGAGTCTGGATGAGGGGACAGGAAGTACACTTATAATAATATTTGCCCATGATTAGGGGCTAAATTGTGCCTCCTCCCCAGTTTTTATGTTGAAGCCCTACCTACTTGACTGTATTTCAAGATAGGCCTTACAGAGGCAAGTAGGGTAAATGTGGTCATAAGGGAGGGGTCCTGACTCAACAAGACTCCTGTCCTTATAAGAAGAAGAGACACCACGGATGAACATGCACAGAGAAAAAGCCATCTGAGGACACAGAGGAAAGACCCAAGAGAGAGGCCTCGGGAGAAACCAATCCTACTGACACCTTCATTTTGGCCTTCTAGCCCTCAGAACTGTGAGAAGTGAATTTCTGTTGTGTAAGCCATCAAATCTGTGGCGTTTCATTATGACAGCCCTAGCAAAGTGATATACCTGCCTTTCAGTTTTGTTTCTTTTTCTCCTTTTCCCAAAACAAGTTCTAGTCCTACTGAGAGACTATTCAGAAAGAACCAGGTGTTTGGACCTTACCCAGGGTTCTGACAAGTTCCAATCCTGAGCCACGGGGTGAGTGGAAACTCCATCTGCCCTTAGACGCCAAGTTTGTCTTCTTTTACCTATATACCAAGGCCTGAGGCTCAACCCAATGATAAGCTGTTTAAAGAGCTTTTCATCAAAGTAAAGGATGTAGGCCTATGGTTTTGTTGTTTTGGTTTGGTTTGGTTTGGTTTGGTTTTGGTTTTCTGAGACAGGGTCTTGCTGTGTAGTTCTAGCTGCCCTGAAACTCACAGCAGTCCTCCTGCCTCAGCCTGCCAAGTGCTGGGGTTATAAGTGTGCACCACCATGCCCGGCGGTAGGCCTACAATTAAAGCTTAACTTCCCACTTTGATATGTGCTGGGTAAATTGCATAATGATTTCTTAGAAATAAAGGACAAACCTGTGAAGTTAATTTGTAAGGAATAATGAAGTTACCAGATTTAGTTTTATGTTTCTGACAGAATTTAAACCCAAAGACGCCCACATGATTAATTTTGGAGCATCCGATCAAGATATACATGTTCCTCACAAAATTAACTTCACAGTTTTTTCAGTCAACAACTTTTTTCTTGATCACCTCTTACATGCCAACCTTTATGGTAGCTCAGTGAAAAGCCCCGTTTCAATCCCCAGTACCACAATCAATCAATCAATGCTTCTTGATTTAACAACGAAGGTACATCCTGATGAACCCATCACAAATTACAAATAACATTAAGTCAAAATGGATTTAAAACACCTAACCTACCAAACATTACAGTTTAGCACAGCCTACCTTAAATGTATTCAGAACACTTCAGTTAGCCTCCAGTTGGGTAAAATCATCTAACGCAAAGCCTATTTTATAATAAAGTCTTGAATATCTCATGTAATTTATTGAGTACTGTGCTGAATATAAACAACAGAATGGTTTTACAGGTCTGTTTTCATACCACCACAAAGCTGAAAAAAAAAATTGTTACATGAAGCACTGTGTGTCCAGCGAAAGCGGCAGAATATCACTTCTGAAGGTAGCTTAGAAAAGGACTGTGGTTTCCATCTTAGTCACTGTTGGCCCACTCAGGGGGCCTGAGGGAGATCTTTGCACAGGAGATCCCAAGGTTAAAGAACACATGTGTGCAAGACATCAGCAACAACTGCGGGCAGCATGGAGCAGAGCAGGGAGCCACAGTGAGAAGAAGCAGCTCACACAGGTTGTTATCTCATGTTTACATTCTTACATAGTGCTATAGCCAGCACATGTGTGTTTGCCTGTGCTAAGTCATGGTTACATAACTGTGTCCCACGGTATGCCTGTGCTAGACAGGCAGGGTCACGTCCTCAGGTGTCCTTAGATGTCTCTGAGCTTTGAAGCAGTCTGAGTGGTTCCCCACAGTCACTCTGTTTAAATCTCTCACCCTGAGAAAAGTCAATGCCAAATCTTACAGCCTGTGTCAGAAGTGACCCGAGCCTGCCAAAGACCACTTCGATGAGCTTGAAACCAGACTCCCCTCCATCTCGGATGGGCCTTTAGGCCGAGAACTTGAGTGCAAACTCATGAGAGCCCCTGAGCCACAGGCACCCAGTTAAGCAACTGGATTCTTGACCCACGGAAACTGTTATCTAATACATGTTCATTGTCTTAAACCACTAAATATTAAAGTAATTTTTTACACAGTAATAGACAACTAATTCCCAAAGGGCAATATGACACACAACAATAAATAACTAATACACAAAACCTGGTTCAAGCTCCTCCCTTGAATTTTCCTTGACTTAACTTTACCCAGAGAAACTCAGCCTCATTTGAACCTGATGTAGACTTGTTCTTCTCACGGGTCATTTTGCACATTGGTGACATCAGTTGCCTTTTGTTCTCTGTGGCTTTTGTTCTTTCCCAAGTAAGTGAAGGTCAGGAGCAGTTTAAATGTTTGTGTCCCTGTTAAGGGCATGTGTTTGGCTAAGCAGAGGTAGAGGTAGGGAGGCTTAGAGAAACTAGAATTGTGTTAGAAAAAGGTTTTTATGAGTGGGGCATGCTGGCACATGCCTGTAATCCCAATCCTTGAGAAACCGAGGCAGGAGGATCACTGTGATTTCAAGGCAAGCCTGGGCTGCATAGTGAGTTCAAGGCCAGCCTGAACCGCATGGTGAGACCCTGTCTCAAAAAACAAACAACAAAAAGAGGTTTTCATTCATGGTTGGTGGCTAATGATCACTTTTAAGTGGGAAATTAAAGTGGCTGTTAGAAGAGAGACTATAGCTTGGAAGAGCTGATTTTTGGTCTGCATCACAATGAGGCCTCAGTGGCCAATCCTGACAGCTAATCCTCCTTGCAAATTCTTTCTGGCGATTTCCTTCTTATTGTGTGAGAGTTCCAGCCCATGCTGGCTGTTGTGACAGGCAGCAGAGGGCAGCGCTGGGACATGGGGTCACTTCAGAGGAAGGGAAACCGATTGTTTTCTCAGGGACCCTTCTCTCACGTTTGTTCTTTTTAGGGCCTCTGTAAGCAGGACTGTGCTAAAGCTCGCTTCCTACACGTAGCACCATTTATTTAAAACACACACTACATATACACAACAAGCCAAACGCAAAGGAAAAAAGGCTGCTGAAGATCAGAGTCACTAAAAGTTCAGGCTAAGAATAGCTGAGGAACTCTGAGAGCTGCTGGGCTATGTGACCTCCCGCAGGGGCTTGGCAGGAAGCCTAATGCGGCTTTGTTTTTTCTATGCTTTTACAAAGAGCGCTAGATTGGGAGTCAGGAGACCTGGGTACCTGGCTTGGCTCTGCCAGTGCCTCTTTCTGTGATCTTGGGCAGGTCTTTCTTCTCTCTAGGCCTCAGTTTCCCATTTTAAAAATCAAAATGTTTGGACTAGACTCCAAGACTTTCCAACTCCAACACCGAGAGACAATGAAGAACAGAGAAAGGATGCTGGCTGGCCAGGGAATCAGCAGACTTGCCTATTTGCCCCAGCTCTGCCACAAAGGGACCCGATCTCCTTGGGCCTCTGTTTCCTTACCGATAAAATAAAGTGTTACTTTCATTCATCCACTAGGTCGACAAAAATTTCTAAGCCTTACTATGCACCAGGCTTGGTACTAAAGATACCCTGGTGAGTGAAGCTAGATGTGGCCCAGGGTTTCATAGAATTTCCAGTTTACCAAGGGCAGAAGGGAGGAAGAAAAGATGAACAGTAATCAAAAATAATCACCTAAGTGAAGGTACAGTTAATGCTGAGATAAGTAAATGAGGGAAGGCGCATGCTTGGCTCTCACTTGGTGCTTCGGTTCTGATGTTCCGTGATCTAGTCGATGGTTCTGGTGGGCAGTGCAGAGAAACCCTTTGCAGAGCTAATATCTAAAATCAGTTTTTGTTTGTTTGGTTGGTTGGTTGGGTTTTTTCCCCAAGAACAACACAGCTCAATCCAATCAATCAACAACCATCTACTGGGGACCTGCTTCAGGGAATCAGTTGCTCAACTCTGGTCTTCCTGGAGTTTACACTAGTGGTGGGCAGAACAGACTTAGAAAACTGACATTGCTATAATAAAATGTTTCACACCATTCTCTGATCACTAATCATGTGTTCCAAATAATAATGTTATGAGTAAAGAACTAAATGGGGATTTGAACGTGGAGTGCAGTGAGACAAATTTTCCTAGAAACAGAATTTGAAATAGGCCTTGCAGGATTGCTGCGTAGTTTTCAATAAACAGAAGCAGTGACACCAGGGCCCCAGACTCTACTACCAGACCATGCAGGTACATGGGATGTATAAAAGACAGTCAAACTGGGAGACTTCAAGTCCCACTGGGGGAAGGGGAGAGTTAAGCCCCACTTTTTGGTTGTTTTGCTTTGTTTTATTTTGTTTTTGAGACAGGGTCTCACTATGTGGTACAGGCTAGCCTTGAACTCACTTATGTAGCCCAGGCTGGTCTGAATTCTTGGCGATCCTCCTGCCTCAGCCTCCTGAGTGCTGGGATTACAGGTATGCGGCATCATGTCCAGCAAACCCCACTCTGTCAGGGAGCAAAAGATCTGTTGTATCACCTACTCTGAATACTGTCCCTTACATTGGGAGCCTACTACTGGTGGCTTCCTGACTTGACGTGGCCACCTTGCCTCTCTGAATCTGTCATCTCCCTCATAAAAGGAAGGGGTTAGATGAAAGCAAAAGTCCCTTCACGTATCCAGAAGAATGGCTACAATTTGATCCTTTGTAAGAGTTTTTTAATAGTTTAGAAAAAACTCGAGGTTGCTACTATAGAATATGAGCTGTGCAATCTTAAGCAAATCACCAAATTATCTAAACTTGGCATGCTCTCTTTAATTTTCAAAATAAAAAAGTAATACAAGTGTACCATTTTTAAAAAAATCGAATACTATAAAAAAATCACACTATAATGGTCACAGAGTTTCTATTAAGGTAATGAAAGAGTCTTGCAAATTTTGGCCATGTTTGCACAATATTGTCAATGTAACAAATGCAATTCAATTGTATACTTAAAAAGGGATAGAGTAGAAAAATGTATGGTATATATATATAAAATCTTCAAAAATTAATATACCAAAAGCTATTGAATTATGTGCGATTGTATGGCTTGTGAATTATATATATATATATATATATATATATATTTTTTTTTTTTTTGTCTTTTTGAGACAGGGTCTCGCTGCTGTTCAGGCTGGCCTTGAGTTCACTTTGTAATGATCCTCTTGCCTCAGCCTCCTGAGTGCTGAGATTATAGGTATGTGCCACCATGCCTGACAGTGAATTATATCTCTACCCCAACCTGGAATTTCTGGTCCCCTCCTCAGCAGCAATTATTTGTTTCTTGTCTTCTAAAAATAGTTCAAGTGTAAGCAAATAGCTCTTAAAATCTAAATAGAATGAATTGATACACTGTTCTTCACTCTACTTTTCTTCCCCTAATAATATATCTCTTAGGCTATTGTGCATTAGTACTGTACACACAGATTTACTTCATTCTTCTTTTTTTTTGGGGGGGGACCAGGGATTGAACTCACAATCTTGAGCCTGCCAGCATTCTTTTCCACCTATATGTGGGATCTGCTATAAGAACCTAAAAATTTATTTAACAAGTTCCCCTTATTGATGAGTATATTGGTTGCTTCTAGCTTTTTCCTAGCAAACAGTGTTACAGTAAATAGCTTTGCCCTTATGGTTTTGGGTACATTCATGAATATATAGGGTGAAGTCTCAGTTCTGGTGTTGCAGGGTCCAGAGTTGAGTGCACGTTAAATACTACCATAGCTACACTGACTTCTCTACAATCTATATTCATTTACATTCCTATAAAGAAATCATTCAACAGTTTTTCACTCAACCAATATCTGAGTGCCTACTGTGTGCTAGGCACAATTCTAGGCCTTGGAGACCCAGCAAATGGATGACAACAAAAAGACAAAAATCCATTTCCTTAATAGAGCTTACTATCTTGTAAGGGTGAGGGCAAACAAAAAAGTAAAATTTGTAACATTTCATATGGTACTAAATGCCAAAGCTAAAATAAAGTAGAAAAAGGAGTGTTTGCCAGGGGTAGGAATTGGCAAGTTTTTTGGAGGGGAGGGAGGTGAGATGGGGTCTTGCTACGTAGTTTAAGTTGGCTGTGAACTCACTATGTAACCCAAGCTGGCTACATTGCAATCCTCCTGCCTCAGCCTCCTGAGTTCTGGGATTACAGATGTGTGGACAACTGTTTTTTTTAAGACATAGTATTACTATATTGCTCAGGTTGGTCTTAAATTCCTGGGTTCAAATGATCCTCCTACCTTAGCCTCCCAAGTAGCGGAGAATATAGGCACATGTTACCGTGCTTGGACAGGGTTGGCAATTTAAATAGGATAGTTAAACAATGAGATTTATAAGCCTCAGTTTCATTATCTGTAAAGCAGGGCAATAATAGTACATATGTCATAGGACTGTTGAAAGAATTCAGTGAGGTAGTCTGGTACACAGTGAACATTTCATAAATGGCAGCTCTTCTGAGAAACAGCCTTACAGCTGAGGAAACCATAGCGCAGGGAGGAACAATTTAGTCCCAAGGAAACAGAGTCCCAGGAAAAATTAGCAATTGTATAGTCACCAGAACCCAAGTCTCCTGACCCTCCATGCCATGTGCTTCTCAGGGATCAAGGAACCAAAAGCACGAAAAAGCTAAGCATGAAAAAGCTGTCCTCCTGGGAAGGCTCTGTGGCAACGTGATTTGAAGCTGAAGAGTACTCTGGGAATGTGATTTTTAACATGCGCAAGAGGGGAGGGAAGACGCGGGAGGACACGAAGTCCTTCTTCAAGGAGGAGCAGGGCACTTCACTCAGGCCCGAGGCCGAGCCTGCTGGGGTTTACTCCCAAGAATGTTCACTTCCAGGATGGTGCTCCCAGCCAAAGGCAACAAGCTTTCTGGCTGCCGCTGGCCCATCTGCTCTGATGAGACTCTCCCAAAGCCTGGACTCCCATTGGTTTTAGTCCAAGGAATCTCCTGGAGGAAAGATAAGCAGCACTTAAGTCGCAGCTGTAGAAATAATAAGATCTGGAGGAGCACTTGTGTCTGTTTGACGAGGGTGAGATTTTCAAGTAGGCCAAGTGCAGAGCCTCTCAAACCTCTCCAAGCCTGTTCTCACCCCACAGCACCATCTCCGCTTTCTGTCCACGATGAGGTAACTTGGTGCCTCGCTGGACCTTCTGCCTTCCCGGAGCCCTCTCACCACCAGGGCTATTTTCTGTGGGGGGAGTTGGCTGCTAGGGATTGAATCCGGAGTCCTGTCACGCTAAGCAAGCACTCTGCCCCTGAGCCACTCCTCAGCCCTGTGCCTGGGTTCTGACCTCCCATCAGCCCTTCTCTCCTTCAGTGAAAGTCTCATTCCCTCCACCTTTCCTTACCCCTGCTTTGCAGAAAGATGGGGTTTTTGTTTTGTTTTTGCTTTTTTTTTTTTAAATAAGATGTTTCCTAGCTTAATACAGTCAGTATGGAAGAGGATTCAGGGAAGTGTACATTTGGGGCTTGACCTCTATTCATGAGTGCCTGTAAGAACTGAGGGATGTCAATGACCTTTTCTGGGCTAAAAAGAGTAGTACGCTATTTGGCATTTCAAGTACCATGGAGTAGATTTGTCTGCAAAAAGAAGACTCAATCTAAAAACCAAAAGCATGCAAAGAAGTTGTAGCACCAAGGGCATAAATTTTCAGAATAGAGGTGCCAAGACCCCTAAAATGATATTAAGAGGTATGCTATACACATCCTCGTGCAGAAGAATGAAACTAGACCCCTTTCTTCTACCATATACAAAAAAAAGCCAATTCAAAATGGATTAAAGACTGAAATGTAAGACTGAAACTATGGATCTACTAGAAGAAAATATAGACATTGGGATGGGTGAGGATATTTTAGAAAAGGTTCCAGAAGCACGTGAAACAAAAACAAGAACAGATAAATGGGATGACATCAAACTAAAAAGCTTCTGCAAAATAAGGAGTGAAGAGACAAACTAAAGTGAGAGAAAATATTTGCAAACTATACATCTGATAAGGGGTAAGCATTCAGACTATAGAAGGACCTAAATAACTCAATAGCAAAAGCCAAATAATACAATTTTAAAATGGGCAACAGACAGAAATAGGCATCAAAGGAAAGCATAGGAATCGCTAACAGGGCATATAAAAAGTACTCCACAACACTAATTATCAGGGAAATGTAAATCAAAACCCCAATGACATATCACCTCATTTCAGTTGGAATGACTATTATTTCTTTTATTAAGTTTAACTGTTCACTTAGGTATACCTACTGATCACAATAATCACAGGGAATTTGTACCTATGTATGATATAACTTGATTCTTTTTTTCCCATTCTGCTACCCTCCCTTCAACCCCTCTTCCTCTCCTTATTTATAAAAGCTTTGCTTTAGAGTGGCTATTATTGAAAAGACAAAAGATCACAAACACTGGTGAGGCTGTGGAGAAAAGGGAACCCTTATGCATTACTGGTAGGATTGTAATTTAGTGCAGCCATCACGATCCCATGAGCCCATGACTGGGTATCTATCTGAAGGAAACAAAATCTATATGAAGAGACATTATACACCCATGTTTGTTACAACATTATCTATTCAAATAGCCAAGAAAGAAGTGGAAACAACCTAAGCATCTGCCAACTGACAAACGGATAAATATATTATATATAGGCACAGTGGCTTGTGCCTATAATCCCAGTTACTGAGGGGGCTGAGGCAGGAGAATCACAAATTCAAACCCAGCCTGGGCAACTTAATGAGACTCTGTCTCAAAAGTTAAATATTTTTAAAAGGGCTGGGATGAAGTTCAGTGGAAAAATTAGAGGGTGGAAGGGAGGAAAGAAGGAAAGAAGAAAGGAAGGAAAAAAGGAAGGGGAAAAGAAAAGACAGCAGAAGTCAGGCATGGTAGTGCCTCCCTATAATCCCAGCACTCTGGGAGGCTGAGGCAGGAGAATCATAAATTTGAGCTCAGTGTGGGCAAATTTCAGTGAGATCTGGTTTCAAAATTTAAAAAATTTAAAAAGTCTGGTAATGTAGCTTAGTGTGAAGAAGGCCCTGGGTTCAATCCCCAATTCTCCCTCACTCCCCCCAAAAAAGAAAAAAAATTATAAATATAAACACAATAGAATATTATTCAGATGTAAAAAGGATGACATCCATTTACTTGTGATATGAACAGAACTAGAAATTATTATGTTAAGTGAAATAAGTCTGGCACAGAAAAACAACTTTCACATGATCTCATTCTTGTGAAACCTAAAAGGGTTGATCTGATAGAAACTGCAAGTGGATAGCAGAGACCAGCTGGGGCGGACAGAGGGAAGAGTAGAATGGAGATACATTGGTTAATTAAGGGAATAAGTTATAGTTAGGTAGAAAAAATAAATTCTGGTGTTCTATTGCACAGTAAGGTGACTCTAGATAATGATAATGGAGCTATGTATTTCAGGAAAGCTAGCAAAAAAGAATTTTTTACCACAAAGATAATAAATATTTGAGAAGATAGATAACCTTATCCTGACTTGAACATTATATAATATATACATGTAAAAAAAAGTCACATGGGGCCTGGTATGGTGGCACATACCTGTAATCCCAGCACTTAGGAGGCTGAGGCAGGAGCATGGCTGCAAGTTTAAAGCTAGCCTAAGCTAAATAGTGAGTTCTAGGCCAGCCTGAATTGCATGGCAAAACCCTGTCTAAAAACAAACAAACAAAAAAACCCACATGTTATCTATGCATATATATATAAAATTTATATATGTAAAATTTTTATGTGTTAATTAAAAACAACTATACATACATTTCTTAAAGAAAAAAAAGTATGTTATAATGACCAGTGTCTGGCATCAAAAGTCTAGCAAGAGGTTTAGGTTTCAAAGTCTGTTCCTGTACTCAGTAGACCTCAGTACAGGAGGAAATCCAGACCAGCTTTGATCCCTGCCATCTCTCCTCTTGAAAGAAAAAGTAAGAATTCAAGGGGCTTTGCGTTGGGTCACTCACCCCTCAGTTATCTGAACATCATGATGTAGGGCTAGCTGCAAGCATCCTCCACAAGGGCAGAAAGAGGGAAAACAAGAAACTGTCAGAGTGATAAAAAAGAATCTTGAACTCAAATTTGGGAATGTGATCCAAGAAGATTTTGAAAGATATTTGAACAGGCAAGTATGTGGACCTTTCTACTTCTCTTTAAACTGTGGACGATTACACGAACAGATAAAACTTCTGCTGGTGTTGAGAAAACTTAGTCTTAGTGACTATCATTAACATACGCTCTATCAACGTGGTGTTCCTATCCTTCCACCCCAGTGTTGGGGATCAAACCCAGGGCCTCGTGCAGGCTGGTAAGCACCCTACCACTGCCCTACACCCCCAGCCCAGGGTCTGCATTTTTGGTTGTTATTAGCGAGTATTAGCTATATAGAATGGTGGGTTTCGTTTTGGCATATCCTGACATGCAAAAAGCATCCGTGTTCTTCATCCACAGAGATGGAAGGCAGTCTAGGGACTGACGCTTGAGATTCTGAATTCTGAAGTAACCTGTGATAATTAACTACGTCATTGTTTTCTGCCTGAAAAACAATTTGGACCACGAACTTTTCTTCTTCGTCAGCCTTGCAGCTGGGCTGACAACAAGGTCTCACCGGCTTGAGTCTGACAGCATCACTGGCATAAGCAAAAGCAGTTGCAGATGCTTAGTATTTTGCTTGGAAAAATCTACCAAGCCCGCTTAGATCCCTGTCCCTGCCAGGACACCAGAGCAGTATCTTAGACCTCCCAAGGCCGCGGTGCATCCTCATAGAGTAACACCGAAGGAGGGGGTGCTACTATTTTTATGGTGTTTTCAGTGACTTTCCACTGAGCTGTGGGAAAATTTGACGGTTGACTGTGGCTGAATCATAACCCCAAGGTCCTGACCACTCAGAATCTTTTAAGATTCCTTTCATTCCTTTCCCAAAAGGGGAACCTGGGCCACTCCAATTGGTTAATTCCATTTACCTTCTGTTCTTTGCAACTACGTGTAGGTGCAGGGTTGTATGCTCTCAGTGGCAGCAAGAGGTTTCAGAATCACAGATCCTAGTATTTATGGTTTCAGGCACTCTTTATAGATTTTTAAAAACTGATTCTTCACAATCACCCAGGAAAGTTTTTACTATTATTATCCTTAGTTTACAGATGAGGAGACCAAAGCTTGGTGAGACTTATAACTTGTGCATGGCTGCCCAGCTTGGGTATGAAGTGCTGAGATTTAACCTAAGTGTTCTAATTGCAGGCTCCGTGCATCTATTTCTTATGCTAGACTTCATGCAAACACAGGCACAGATACGTCAATCACAGAGGTGCTGTGAACATCACACATCAACCCCTAGATGTTGTGTGTGTGTGTGTGTGTGTATGTGCGTGATGTTGGGAATCGAACAAAGGGCCTTGTGCATGCAAAGCAAGAACTCTATCACTGAGGCACATCTCCAGCCCCAACCCCTAGATTTTTGCAGCTGAGAAAACAGACCTAGTGCAGTGATGGGAATTAGCCAGTGACAGCTGAGATTCAAAGCGGGTCTCTTCACTCCGAGGTTAAATGTCCTACCTACCTTGTCAGAATGCCGCAGGTCTTCTGTTTCATCCTGAGAGTATGCAGCATTTTAAAATACTTTACTTTTTATTCTTTAAGGAATGGAATTTCCATTTATATAAACATGAAATTTTTTTTATAGTTTTTCTGCAATATGTAGATTTCTCAATTCTCCTCTACTCTTTTCTTATAGACTTTATTTTGAGGACTCAGGTTTAAACCCAGGATCTTGAGCATACCAGGTAAGTGTTCCACCACTGAGTTACATCCCCATACCTTTTCACTTTGAGCAAGGTCTCACTAACATGCACAGGTTAGCCACAAATTTTTGATTCTCCTGCCTCAGCCTCCTAAGTAGCTAGGATTACAGGTATAGGCCACCACGGCTGGCAAAAGTTGTTTTTCATTTGTTTGGTTTGTTTGTTTGTTTTAAGGTTTACGACATAACTGAGTGTAAAGCACAAAGGTATTCCATGTAGCTCCTGTCCACACATGTCCAGCCTCCCTCATCAGCAGCATCTAGCATTCATTGCCACCTGTGAACCAACATGGTCACCCCATTAGCACGCGAAGCCCAGAGTATACATTAGGGTTTACTCTTGGTGTCCTGTATTCTATATGTTTTGGAAAATGTATGGTGAAACATATCTATCTTATAGTAGCATATGGAATAGATGGAATTGTTTCACTACCCTAAAAATCTTATATAACCTGTGGCATATGTCAGAAATCCCAACAAGTCAGGTGGCTGAAACAGGAGGATTCCAAGTTTGAGCTTAGGCAAATTAATAAGACTCTCACAAATAAACAAATAAATACTGACATACATAAGTGGGGACTGGGGATGTAGCTCAGTGGTACAGTGCTCCTGGGTTCAATCTCCAGTACCCCTCCCCCTGCAAATTCTTCTCTGTCCCCTCACCTAGCACACAGTTTACTGCTCTCTCCCTCTCTTCTGCTTTTTCCCCTTTCACAAGAGCCTTTTTTTTTTTTTTTTTAATCTGGTCTTTCTCCTTCCTGTTATTCCAAACTTTGAAACTTGGCCTTCACTGCTGACCCTTTCTTATCTCTATTCAATTAATTTATTGAATTCCTGCTAAGGACTACCTTAGTCCATTTCAATACTCTCCCAACACTGAATTCAATACACAAATGCAAATCAGTCTCACATCAGCATTAACTGCTGCCTGGTGCTCTGACCCAAGGAACCTGCTTATTCCTGAATTTGCTTTAACTTTCCTGAACATTTCTATCCAGGTACTTTCTCTTTTTCATCTTTCTTCACTGTTTGCTAAAACTTCCAATTTGCTCTCTGTAGTCCAAATTCCAATCCTAAGGCCTGGGCCAGAATTTCTAGCTATTCACAGCAGTCTTTGGAGGTCTCATGGCCACCTTAATCTCTAGGTTTCCTCTTGTTTTTTTCCTGTCTCTGATTTTCTCAATGGCCCTATCATGAACACAATCACGACAATATGGTCACTTATATATCTCACTGCCGGGTTGCTTAAACCACTGGTGGTACATGCATGACTGTCGATCAGGTGCCTTTTTATTAATTTTATTAGTAAAAAGACAGATAAAACTGAGACACAGACTCTACAAGACAGAGGATCTCAGAAAAGCCAGAGATGTAAGATGGAACTATTGGTGAAAACGTCAAAGAGAAAGGTTTGATCAGGATCTGAAGGCAAGGGTGGAATTTGTGAGTGCGGAGTATAACGGGCTGGTCCTCCAAAGGGAGATGGCACAGTGACAGGCACAGAGTGCTGCCACCGACCTGCGGAGAACAGGAGCCATCTCTAACAGAATTGGGGAAGAGTGGGGCTGCCTGGAGGAGTGAAGGTAACAGACTGTCAAAAGTCAAGGAAAAAGGGGTTTGCCCAAAATAAGAAAGCAGTATCCTTTTGACTGTTACTACAATACAAAAGCTAACATATATGAAGCATAATGGAAAAGGTATAATACATAAAACTACAATAATACAGAACTAAAGATATGTACCTACATTCACTTAACACAGCAACCTTTTGGGATAGTTACAGTTTGAGTATCTATCCCTTATCCAAAATGCTTGGAAATAGAAATATTTCACATTTCAGATTTTTTTAAAAATTTGCATAGACTTTACTGATTGAGCATCCCCAAGGCAAAAATCTAAAGTCTGAATGTTCCCAAATCTAAAACTTTCTGAACATCACTCTTACATTATTTTGGAACATTTTGGATTTAAAATTTTGGGATTAGCAATGTTCAGCCTGTACTATTATACCTATTTCACAGATATGGAAATTTTGGCACAAAGCCATTAAATAACTTGGTAAAAAGCTGGGCATGGTGGCACATGTCTGTAATATCAGCTACTTAGGAAGCTGAGGCAGGAGGATTGCAAACTCAAGGCCAGCATGAACAACTTAGCAAGACCCTGTCTCAAAAAAAGAAAAAAGAAAAAAACAAAGAAAAGAAAAAGTGTTGGGGACATAGCTCAGTGGTCGAGTGCTTGCCTAACATACCTCACACCTTGGGTTTAATCTCCAGCAATTTCCGACTGGGGATATAGCTCAGCAGCCCAATGCCCACCCGGTAAGCACAAGGTCCTGAGTTGGATTCCCGATACAAAAAACAAAAACAAAAACAAAAACAAAAAAACCAATTTCCAGCCAAGTGTGGTAGTGCACAACTGTAATTCCAGTACTTAGGAGGCTGAAGCAGGAGGACCACCATGAGTTTGAGGCCAACCTGGGGTACTTGGTGAGTCCAACACCAACCTGAACTGCATAGTAAGACCCTGTGTCAACAATCCAAACCAAACCAAAACGAAACAAACTAATTTCCAAAATGCTTTGCTTTCTGTTTTTCCTTTTGGGGTACTGGAGATTGAACCCAGGGCCTGGCATATGCTAGGCAAGTTCTACCACTGAGCTACATACCCAGCCCTCAAAATTCTTCTTCGCTTAAAACCTTTCTCAAACTTTTTAAGAGTTGCTTTCAGAGTGGATCTGTAATCCAAACAAAATATCCAAACACAGACGCACCTTGATTAAAGATGGGGCTAAAAATATATTTAGGTCCTTAAATCAAAACATCATAACTTAGCAATAAAATATTTCACAGTCACACTTTATTTGTAAATATCCCAAACCTGATCATCCATTACTGAGTTGAACTCTTTCTTTCTCTTCCTTTCTTTCCTTCTGTTGTAGTCAGTGTTTACAAGGGAAACAATTGAATACAGAACACGTAATTTATAGGATTGTTTTACAGTAGCCACCCAAAGAGTCAAATATAAGAGTGCAGGAAATCTGCCCACACACTAAAGACCCAAACAATTGAGCTGAAGGCCTGGATCCCACAGCAATGCCCAGCATGAATCCAGCTACAATGCCCTCTATGAATCCAGCTCGAGGCCTAGAGCCCATGACAATGTTTCATGCAAGTCTGTATCAAGGATCTGTACTGGGAAGCCCCAAAGTCAGTGGTGGAAGCTAGAAAGCGTGTGCCAGCAGGGAGAAAGATCTGTGCCTGCAAGCTGAGGGATCTGCACTGGAGCCAGAAAGCAGTGCTCATAGTAAGCACCAGAGCTCACCTGAAAAGTACCACAGCCATCCTCAGTGACAACAAGGTCCCAAGCTCCTCCAACAATGTGAACAGCTTAGTTTGTAACAGGAAACCAAGTGTGACAAGTTTCTCCAGGAGAAGCAACAGCACCACCTCTCCCTCAGCAGTTCTCCTTTTTACGTTGTTGGCAACAATCCTCAGGTGGGCCCTCCACCCCAGCACCATGCTGATTCAGTTCAGCTGGGTGTTACAAGTGGCCCACCAGTGGCAATCCACCATAACGTCCTTCTTTTCTTCTTCTTCTCCTCCTTCTCTTCCTTCTCTTTCTTCTTCTCTTCCTTCTCCCTCTTCCTTCTCTGTCTCTCTGTCTCTTTGTCTCTCTTTTTCTCTGTTTCTCCCTCACTTTATAAAATCTATCAGAGACAGAGGTGAGGGAGAGATTTCTTGAGCATCAACACTTAAACTATTTGCAGATGCTGTGCCTCAGGCACCTTCAAAATGGGCTTTCCAAACCTTCTGAGAAGTGGTATCATCACTGGAGGGGAAAAGTGAATGAAAGTGAACTGTTTGGGCCCCCACCAAGAGCTGAGCGCTGCACTGCTAATTATTTCAGACCTCCTTTTCATCTAATTCTTGAAGTAACTATGCAAGCAAATACTATCATCATATGCTAAGAAAGATAAATTGCTGAGCCTGTTTGTATTTCTAACTACTGAGGGGGCTAAGGCAGAAATAACACTGGAGCCCAGGAGTTCAGGGCCAGCCTGGATAACATAGTGAGATACAAAAGAAAAAAAAAAGTAAGGTCCTCAAAAGTTAAGTAGCTTACTCAGGGCTGTAAATCCTATACATACCAAAGTGGGAATTTTTAAAACTTGGAATTTTCTATGGTACCATACTGCTTCTGATAAAATAATACATATGACTTCCAATGGATGGAAGAGTTATTAAATAGTATTATTGGGCTGGTGATATAATTCAACAGCACAGTGCCTGCCTGGCAAGCATGAGGTCCTGAGTTTGATTCCTGGTGCCACACACACACACGCACACACATAGTATTATTACTATGTAACCCTGTATTATATGCCTATGTCTTTAACACTTTCTTAATTTCATTAGTTTCCATAATTTCATTAGCTCAGGAAAAATATTAAGGAAAATATGAGCAACTCAGCCATGAAAATTTGTCAGATTTTGTGTTAAGCCTACCTTTTAGAAATAGAACATCAGAAATAGAAATGTCTCTGGATAGTCAGGCTTAACTCCCTCTGTTGATAATAGTATCATATGGGTTGTATATGTTATAATACAGGTAGAGAAGCAAACAACATTTCCTTCTCCTTATATGAAGGCGATTGTGTATTTACCATCAGAGGTTTTATCCATGCGATTTTAAGGTTTAATTATTCCTTCTCTGAAATCTACTCATTCACCACTTTCACATACACCTTCATATATAGCACTCTTATCCTATCAGAAACTGAGTCGGAAGCCGGCAGGCTTGAATTATTTAAAAGAAAAACATTTCCACTTGTCTTGCCAAGTACGTTGATCAATGCTCACTTAAGTGATGTAATCATCTTCTCTCATTTTGCAAGCTCTCCACTCTCTCTGCAGGTGACTAAGCGGTCTGGAATCTTTCTTCCTTTAATCAGATAATTTTTAGGCTTGTGGCTTATCCTTCTGGTTTTTACAAATTTATGCAATCATTTTCTCCTGTGAATATGGCAAAGGGTTTAATAGCTAAATTTTTCTTCAGCACATCCCATTCTAAAACTCTCTAGAGCTGCTTCCCATACATTGTTCTAGTGCAACTCTTTATCTCCTCCTGAGTTCCAGACAGACTGGCTATTCTTCAATGGTTGCCTTTTTTTTTTTTTTTTTCTGTTTTCCTTCTTAGATTGACCTTCCTGTGCTCTCCTTCTGGCTCAGAAGTCTGTTCTCCCCAATTCTGGATTTGTGTGACATTTTTGGTAATGTTATTGCCTAACACTGTAAACATAGCTACCGTGCTGTTGCAATGGCAAGCAGAAACATCAAAAAAACACCCTGGATTTGGAGGCAAATTTATTTACGTCAGTGGGCATCGATCAGGATCATTCCTAGAATATCAGGCCTAGAATATCTCTGGTGGTCTAGGGCTTATATGGGATAAACAAGCAGGAAGTACAGAGGCAGAAAGGCTCGTTAATTGGGAATTGGTTTATACAATGAGCATCATAGTGACCAGCTACTCATCACAGTGAGAGGCTGTTTCTAAGAGACAAGAGCAACTGAATCTGAGCAACTAGGAAACTGAATTA
Organism: Dasyprocta punctata; assembly: GCA_004363535.1. NCBI lineage: Eukaryota > Metazoa > Chordata > Mammalia > Rodentia > Dasyproctidae > Dasyprocta > Dasyprocta punctata. The sequence continues at coordinate 137,489 of RJWM01001231.1, forward strand.
TACTGGCTAGGGTGGCATTTTTTGCTACACTGTATCTATAAAGTCTGTTACTTCCAGGCCTCGCACAATGCCTAGTACAGGGCCTGGCACATGGCACATGCTCAAGAAACTGAAACCATTATTATTATGATTATGAGAGCAAGTACCGTACATGACTTATTCCTATTTGATCCCAAATGCCTGGCACAACATTTGGTTCACTCAACGTGTGCTTATAAAATTAACCAGCAAAGAGAACAAATGTTGAATGGCACTAAACCCCTTGTGAGACAAACTACGTAGTACCATGGACTGACAAAACTAATTCCACAGAGTATAGATAGGAAAAGTACATAATACACAGAAACGCAGTTGTGCTGCTCCAAATCATGGACCTCAGAAGTCCATCAGGATAGGTAGTAGAAGGCCAAGAAGCAGGACTGCAGAAGCTGAATATGAAGTATCTTTCGATAGATTGCTCTGGACATGGGACAAAATCAGTTTGGCTCTTTGAGTGGAGCAAATATGATCAGACCAACTCCCTTGAATCAGAGAGAAACTTGGGATTATAAAAGAGGCTCCCGAACCGGGTGTGGTGTTGTACACCTGTAATCCCAGCCCCTTAGGAGGCTGAGGAGGAGGATGGCAAGGTTGAGGCCAGCCTCAGTAGCTTAGACCTTGTGTGAAAATAAAATCAGAAAGGGTCAGGGTACTAAAGATGTAACTCAGCACGTGTGTGTGTTACTTCAGCACTCACAGAGACCCAGAGGTGAGGACCCAGGTGCCCAGGATTTAGCAACAATAGTCTAGGAAGCAGTCTGTGTTAGAAAGTCTAGCAAGTGCCAGATTTAACATCCAGGTTGAGACTCAAAACCCAGATTCCAATCTTTGACAATGCTAAAGTGTGGGAGGGCACATCTGTAATCCCAGCACTCCAGCTGAGGCAGGAGGATTGCAAGTCTGAACCCAGCCTGGGAAACCCTCAAAATCTAAAAAATTAAAATATAGCACTGAGGATGAAACTCAATGAGAGGGCCCTGGGCTCAATCCCAGTACCACAAGGGGTGAGGGCACTGTGCACTGAGATAACAGAGAGAGACTTGGTTAAAGTGGTTCTTTACCTCCCTTTAAACCCAAACAAAGCATACTAGATAATAATAAAATAATAATAAGAAGTAATAATAAATCTTTCCGTAGCTTGGTTCTTCAGGAAGTTCATACCTTTTGGCTTTCACTTCTTCAGACAATGTTTCTTTTATGGTTCTATGGCCTTCTTAAATTTGTTGTTGTTGTTTTGGTTCACATTACAGCAATACATACATACCATAGCTTCTCTAGTTCGCCTCCCCTCTCACAATTGACTTTCTTCTACAATACTCCCACCAAGTGGTCATCTAGACTGTACTTGAACACCCTAAATGGTTGAAAACTCATAGCTTACAGACTGCCTCGTTCACCTTTTGACATCATCTGTTGGAAATAACTGTATTGGCTGAAATATGCTTCCTTAGTTTCTTTTTCTTTTTCTTTTTTGAAGCAAAGTCTTACTATGCCACTCTAGATTGGCCTTGAATTCTCTATGCATCCCAGGAAGGCCTTGAACTTGTGATCCTGCTGCCTCAGTCTCCGAAATGCTGGAACAGACATGTGCCACCCTGCCTGGCTCCCTCCTTCGGTTTCTTTCCATTGGCTCCAGCCCCTCTGCTTAAAAACAAATAGGACAAATAAAAACCTTATACATGACCCTCTTTAGAAATTTAAGTAACAATATCCTTCCCAAGTTCATTTGCTTTGTTTTGCCAGATAAATAGTTCCAATACCTTCGACTCTCATTGCTAGATGGTCTCCCCAACATCACCTTTTTTTCTGCCTTTTCATAGAATAAAGACCTCTTCTGGACATTATACTTTTTATTATGCAATTTGAGAATTTATTAGCTCTTTTGGCAGCCACAGAGCACTGCTGACTCACATTGAGCTTATAGGTAGTTGAATATCCCTGAATGCTATGTATGTAGTTACTAATTCCATTACACACTTACCCAAATGTTTTAGGGAGAGAAGCTAGTGGAGAGAAAGATTCATTACATTGGTACTATGAAATTGGGGGCCTAAAGATTCAACCTGAGATTTTGCATTCTTGATGATAAATAAGCCTATGCTTAGTATGCTACTCAAAATAATTATAGACAAACGGGTGATGGCCATGAACTAAATATAGGTTAGTCAACGTTGATGGTCTCAGACTGCAGCCTTCCTCGAAATTATCCACCTTTCAACTATATGCTATTTATCACCAGAAGAACTGGTAGAAACACTATAAATGATCCAATGCAAAGCCATTATTATCACTGGAAAAATAACTCACAGAGAAATATCTAATACATGAAAGATGGTATAATTTTATTTTTTCCTGGAAGAATTATATTCAAACACCTTTTCCTCAATTGAAAACAACATAGAGCTGAGCATAGGAGCACATGTGTGTCATCCTAGCGACTCAGGGGGCCGAGGAAGGAGTTCAAAGTTAACCTGGGGAACTTAGAGAGATCCTGTCTTAAAACTTAGTGGTTCAGTGCTCTTTGGATTCAACCCCTAGTATTGAAGAAACAAACAAACAAAACAAAACAACTATAAAGAAACAAAAAATGGAATAGGTATTATTATTTTTAGATTAAGAAGCTGAAAGCTAAAAAGTTGTGACTTGCCTATGATTACATGGCTAAAAACAGTAGGCTGGCTGAACCCTAAGCCTTTGGATATCGAGTACAGTTCAGTCCTCACCACACCTCTGGTATTTCAGGGCAGGTCAGACCCAGTCCTTGGCCTTGCAACACTAATATTGAAGGTTCTCCTCTAGTTGTTAGGCAATATGTGCCATATTTGCTGTGGCAGTCAGTTTTTGCGGTACTGGGGACTGGAGCCAGAGCCTTCACACTGAGCTACATGCCCAGTAGCCCTTTTTAATTCTTTTTTTGTTTGTTTTAAGACAGGATCTCACTAAATCGCTAAATTGCCCAAGTTGGGCTTAAACTTGAGACCCTCTTGCCTCAATCTTTCAGAGTACTAGGATTAAAGGGGTGCCCCACTATATCTGGCTATCGATCAAGATTCTTAAAACGCCCTCACAATCCACCAATAATAAAATGATAGAAGTTATAAGAATTAGTCCAGTATCTTTAATTAGAGACTAGGAAATAATATCAGATAATTTACCTAAGTTATAGTTATGTAATAGCAAAACCAGGATTAAACCCTATTTATATACCCAGTCCAATATTTGTTTGTTTGTTTGTTTTTGTCTTTTTGAGACAGGGTCTTGCTTTGCAGTTCAGACTGGCCTTCACTTCACTTTGTAGCCCAAGCTGGTCTTGAACTCACAATGATCCTCATGCCTCAACCTCCCGAGTTCTGGGATTACAGGCATGAGCCACCATGCCCGGCCAATGTTCTTTCTTTTAGATTACTATTTCTCAAAATACAAGCAGGGTAGCCAGCTATATGTTATATAAAGCAAGAACATCTCTAAAAATTGAGTATGATACACATTCTGCATAACTCAGAAAAGTTACAGTTAAGGATCCCACAAAACTGCTAACCTGAAAGAGTATGAGCCAGGAAGCTAATCAGAGAAGGATGAACCATGAGGTTTTTTGGTGGTTTTTTATTTTTATTTTTATTTATTTATTTATTTATTTATTTTGAGAAAGGATCTCACTATGTAGTCCAGGCTGGCCTCAAACTCACAGTGATCCTCCTGCCTCAGCCTCCCGAGTGCTGGGATTATAGGCCTGTACCACTGTGCCTGGCTACTTGAACCATGAGATACTGAACCAGCAACTTCCCAGTAAGCATGGTCCCCTCAAACCAATGTTATTTTGTTGTAGCCTCTAAAGGCCTTGTTCTACTTGTATCCTAGATATCCAGGATACAAAGACAGCTAAGAGTCTTGCAGAAAGGGAAGGATTATAAATGTGCATTAGGGTGGTATTTTTAAAAATCAGGCTAAAAACTGGGTGTGGTGGTGCATGCCTGCAATCCCAGCACACTGGGAGGCTGAGGTTGAATGATTGAAGATTCAAACCCAGGGAGGGCAATTTAGTGCCTCTACGAGACCCTGGCACAAAATAAAAAATACAAACAAGAGCTGAGGATGTTGGAAATAACCATATTGGTTGCAATATGCTTCTTTTAGTTTCTTTTTCTTTTTTGAGGCAGTGTCTTACAGTGTAGTCTAACCTGGCTTTATTCTAAGTATGGCCTCACACTTGTGATCCTCCTGCCTCAGCCCTGGCTCAATGTGTGAAGGCCCTGGGCTCAATCCCTAGTCAAAAAAAAAAAAAAACCAAAAAACAAAACACACACACACACACACACACACACACACACACACACAGAGAAATAAAAATAAAAGCCAGGTGTGGTGGTGCACGTCTTTAATCCCAGCACTCGGGAAGCTGAGGTAGGAGGAGCATTGTGAGTTGGGCTATAAGGCAGGCGCAAGGCCAGCCTGAGCTACATAGTGCCACTCTGCCTTAAAAGACTAGGGCCAGGAGTTTGGCTCAGTGGCTTAAGTGCCTGTCTGGCAGGCACAAAGTTGTGAGTTTGATCCCTGGTGCCACAAAAAAAAAAAAAAAAAAAGGCAGGCTAAATAAACTGCTGAGCTAATACATGTAAAATGGACCTGGTAAGTGACTATATGGACACTTACACATGTTAGTATAGTATTCAATTTGATTTAACAATCATTCATTTTGCACCAGTTATATGCAAAGCACTGTAGATTCAAAGGCATCAAAAGCCAGGCTGTAACTCTATCTCTACACCTAACAGGTTCAATAATAATGGCACAGAGTGCTAAGGTAAGGAGGGAATTTGAGCAAGCCTGAAGGAGCCAGGAAGGCTTTCTTGAAAGAAGATACTCTCAGTTGACTCTTAAAGCTTGGGTAGGGGTTTTCTAGGAGCTGAGCAAAGACAGATGTTTGGAGTATCCATGCACCCAACAGTTCAACAATGCTGGAGCCCAAAAATGGGGACAGGATAAGCTGAATCCGAGGGCCTGATGTCGTCTTTAACTCCTGCCTAAACTAACGTGTCACCCTGGGAACCAAGGTTGAAGGGGGAGTTGAATTGGGAGGGAGGAAGACTGATCAAGCTGATTGAAATATTCTAGGAGATGTTGAGAGCCTGTATGGAGAGGAGCAGTTAGAATGTGTGAGATGCATCAGACAGCGCACATTCCAGAAAAAAGCAGAATACTCAGTGCTGTTATCAGCTGTGGATGGGAAGGATCTCTGGACCTAAACCTAAATATTTTTTCCCAACCTTTTCTCCTCCTGCCTGACATTTCACCATCAGAGACTTTTCCTGTAGGAAGTCCCCTACTAAATAAAATGGAGTTGTTAGTACATTTCAGTATAAGTCAGCTAACACTAAGATGAATTATGAGAGTTTACTGATATAGTTAGCAATCACACACTGTATAATTCAAAATACTTAAACAGGAGTATTTCAAGTGTTCTCTAACAAAGAAACAATAATTTGAGGTGACAGATATGCTTGATTTGATCATTCCATTGTATATATCTCCTTTTGAGGGGGTACCAAGGATCAAACTCATGACCTCATGCTTGCCAAGCAGGCACTTGTGCCACTGAGCTAAATCCCCAGCCCTCCATTGTATATATCTCCTGAAGCATCATATTGTATCTCATAAATACATACAATTATTCTTGGTCAATTAAAAATTAAATCTTAAAAATAATTTAAAAAGAAAGTTTACTGGAAGTAAAGAATGTCTTGTGGGAAGGAGGTAGGTTAGTCGTGAGAGAAGAAGCCAGAGACCCAAAGCAAAAGCGGTAGACAGACTGCACTGCTAAAAGGAACACAAAGAAACTCGTGTTTCGTGGTTTTAGCTGGACTGACCATGCTCCGCTGCAAAGTTCCCGCTACTTAAGCTTGGGAGCTCTACTCCAAAACTCTTTCATGTGAGACATTTAAGTCTAAACAAGGACAATAGCAGCTATAAAATAAACCCTCACAAAGAAAGAATTGTGACTTCTGCACTAAGGAGCACCGTGCAGGTATGAGTTTACCCATAAACCATGCCTTAGAAAGTTACTTAAAAATTGAATCACCTCAGATCTTTTTCCCTATGACTACATGTGTCATATTCGTTCCTATAGTTTCACTTCCAGTAAATGGCAAGTTTAGTTTGGAAATCTTGGAAATACCAAGGCCTCCTAACCCTTACCTCATTGTGTTACTGGGAGGATAAAATGGGGCCAGAAGATGCAAAAGCCTTGTCTGCTGTAAGGTTAAGCAAGGCCAAAGGATCTGATGCCAGACTATGTGGACCAGAATCCCAAACGTCCTGTGAGATCGTGGAATAAGTTAATCATTCAGTCTCTTTGGGCATCAACTTTATTTTCAAAGTAGACCAAAAAAATCCACCGTAAGACAGTTGTGAGAATAAAATTACTTAATACAGATAAAGTGATCAGAATCAGGCCTGACCAACAAAGCCTGCACAGATATAACAATTATGATTATGCCACCTTCTATTTTCTCATTTTTCAGAGCCACAGTTGCCTCTTTTCACTGTCCAAGTATTACTTCTTTATTCTCATCAGGGCTTCTTCACAAGAAAAAGACCGTGTGGTGGACTGCTCTCTTCACATGTTTAAACCATTTCCCCTCATCATAAAGGCCAGACTAAGGGTTTGTGGAGACAAAAGCCGGGCATGGTGTTGCATACCTGTAATCCCAGAACTCAGGATGCTAGGGAGGAGGATCACTGCGAGTTCAAGGCCAGCCTGGGCTACAGAGTGAGTTCAAAGCTAGCCTGAACTACATAGTGAGACCGTCTCAAAAAAAAAAAAAAACAAAAGATATCAATGGAGACAAAAGCCACTTCTCCAGTTCACAGAGAAGATAGGAGGAACTTCAGTATCACAGCCCCCTAGTACCTTAAATACCTTCCCTAGGGATTACAATTAATGCATATTGTGAATTTAAAAGTAATGCCTAAAAATAGACATGAATATATATACAGATACATAGATTTTTTTTTGTCTTTTTGAGACAGGGTCTCGTTAAGTATTCAAGTTGACCTTGGGCTCACTTTGTAGCCCAGGCTGGTCTTGAATTTGCAATGATCCTCCTGCCTCAGCTTCCTGAGTGCTGGGATTACAGGAGTGTCCCATCATGCCCAGTTTATAGCTTCAGATTCTTTTTTTTTTTTTTTTTTTTTTTGGAACCAGGGATTGAACTCACAACCTCACACTTGCCAGGCAGGTGCTGTACCACTGAAATATATCCCTGACTATGAATATATTTTTTAACAGATGAACTTTTCCCATAGAACCAGGCTCTATACTGGAACTCTTTGGTTATAAATAAGCACATAGAGCTGGGGATGGTGGCAGATGCCTGTAATCCCAGCACTTGGGAGCCTGAGGCAAGAGGAGCGCCATGAGTTCAAGGTCAGCCTGGGCTACATAAGCAAGTTCAAGGCCAGCCTGGGTTACCTAGCGAAACCCTGTCTCAAAATAAATAAATAAACAAATAAGTAAATAAGTGTATAGAGGAATTTATATATGACCAGATTACTAGAATCATATTTTATAAGTAGACTAATAAAACTCTAGAGTGCAGATCACCTCCACATTCTGTCTTCTCCTCCCTTTCTATACCTTTCTTACAACTGGACAACAGATGTTACTATAGAATCCAGGCTGAAATGCACATTATCTGACACCTGTTCTACAGGTTTTTTTATTTTATCTCAAAGTTTTGTTTTGTTTTGTTTTGTTTTGTTTTTGAGACTGGGTCTCACTGTATAGTCCAGGCTGGATTTAAACTCACTGTGTAACCTCGGCTGGCCTCAAACCTGAGATCTTCCTGCTTCAGCTGCCATACTGAAGTTGTGTGTATTCTATCCTTCCTGCCCAGGTTTTTATTCATTTACCAAATTATGGGTTACACATTCATAGACTACACAATGTTGTCACAGAAAGAGTGGTTCTCCAAAACAAGGCAAAAAAAAAAATCACTAGTGTATACTTCTAAGCAGTTATAACTTTTTGTGGAATTTGACTAGATAGTTCAGAAAGCAACCAGGCTAGAATCTAGTCTCTCTTAGTGATTATGATAGGATGATGGAGTGAGATGTCTCATTATCATTCTGACAAAAGCATAAATTAAACCGAGTATGGTGGCACCTGCCTGTAATCCTAGCACTCAGGAGGCTGAGGCAAGAGGATCACCTGTGAGTTCGAGGCCAACCTGGGCTATATAAATGAGTTCAAGGCCTCTGGATTACATAATGAGACACTGTCTCAAAAACAAAACAAAGCAAAAACAAAGCTAAGTACATATAAAAATTTAACACAACTTTTTATACTTCTCATTAGTGTTTTATATTTGTGAAACCATTTTATAATGACCTCACATGAATAAACTGTCACTGAATAAAGAAAGATGGATTAAGCAGTCTAGCTAGTAATATTTTCTATTCCTGTTTCAAAGTCCAGTTCAGATGTCACCACCTTAATGAATTTGTCCTTGATCCCATAAAAATCAATTCCTGCAATAAATGTTCAATGAGTGCAGAAGTCCTGCAGGTACAAAAGTACATCAGATCCAGTTCCAAATTAGGCAACAGGGTTTGAGAAATGTACTTAGAAGAGGTATCTGTGAAACCGGACTTTCTGGAGCAGCAGGTAATGTTTGAACTACTTCTAGGAAAGGGAGCAAGAGTTCCCAAAATGGAGCGTGGAGGTGACCCCAGGGAGCGAGCCACTGAATGGAGAGGTACAAAGGACGGGAGGACATTCTTTTAGGACCACTACGCAGCGGAGGTGGAGAGGCAAGTTGGAAGACAGAGAAGAATCCAAGCAAAAGACAACAAGATTGCAGGCATGAGGTGGGAGGGGAAAGGACGTGAACAACACCTAGGAGATAAATTTACCAGAACTTTTCCTCCTGCTTGTATGGAGGAAAGAAAGGAAATGAAGGCGTTTCAGGATGACTCCCAAGGCTTGAATGGTGAGGTCACTAATGAAATGAGGACGACAGTACAGAAAATAAAATCAGGCCAGAGAAAGGGGGTTCAGGTTCAGCTTGAGGCGTTTGGATTTAGCACTGAAGCCTCTTCCATGAGGCCTTCAGTGATTTCTCTTTCTAGGCTGGATATTACCCCTTCCCCCGGGTTCCAAAGCATGGTGCACCTGTCCGCGCCACAACATTTAAATCCGCTGTATTTACAAGATATCCTTGGAAGGCTGCTTCCAGGGCCCCTCGAACACCAAACTCCTGGACACTCAAGTGTGGTACAGTGCAGGAAGTATACAGAAGGGAAGGAGAGCAACCCCAAGTACCCGCGCGACGCTCCCCAGGGAGGCGGGAAGAGGCGTGTCCTGGAGCTCATCAAGGAAGTTGCAAAGGGCAAGGGGTGGCCTGCTGCCAAATCTCTGGAGCTCAGATTGGCCGTGTGCCGAAGACGTGGGGAGGGGGCTTGAATTAGCGCGTGTCGAAAGAGGTGCGAAGAACAAGCGGACCCCAGCCCCACCCCACCCCCGAGCCCTGGTGCGCTGATTGGCTGGCTGCTCGCCACGGCAGGGCAAGGAGGGGGCGTGTCCGCACGTGGCGCTGTGGGGCTCGGGTAAATAAATAGAGGGGCGGGCACGTGCGCAGATCTGGCCATCGGCTTATCCAGGGGGCAGATCGTACACAGCTGGGGTCGGACAGACGCTGACACCTGCCGCTTGCCAGTTCCAGTCATGGCCGGAGCCGAATGGGACTCGCTGGAGCAGTGCTTAGAGAAGTACTTGCCACTCGCAGACTTGCAAGAAGTGAAACGCATTCTTTATGGCAAGGAGACCAGGTCTGCAGCCTTGAAGGTTGAGTTGCTGGGTCTGAGGGTCACCAGGTGTGGGTCCCAGGGGCCAGGGGCAGGACTTCAGGGTTTGAAGGGCTCTGAGGCAGGGGCGATTTGAGTCCTGCATGGGCAAACAGGGACCGTGGGAAGTCTAGATGTGACAGCCCAGGGCAGGGGGTACTTACAAAGTCATTCTTGCCCACATTGCCCAGACTGGAAGGGAAAGGAAGAGGTTTTACTCTCCAGAGCTACCTGGGGCCACCCCAACCCTCCTCCCCACTTTGAGGGACCAGCTTCCTCCGAGAGCTGCGCCTGCACTGTTGGTGTCAGGCCAGGTTAGTGGTACCCGCCAGAGACCCCTAGCAGGTGTGCTTAATTATCCCACCCCAGCCCCCCTCCCACCCTTGCTGCAATGACTGAGACTTGGAGGTAGTGGACTCTGAATCTGAATCTAATTGGCAAAGGAAACCTAAACACCCACAAGCTAGGTGAATTAGTTACCAAGCTTAGTGAAAATGTTTTCCACCTCCAGGAAGTCGGGATTGCATCAGGAGGACTTTCTGAGGGCAGTGCATTGCTGGACACTGTACTCCACCTTCTGCTCTTATTTCTCAGTCCATTCTTCTCTGCAGCCACCAGAAGGATCTCTTTAAAATGTAAACCATACCCCACTGCTCTTTTGCTTAAAACTGTATGAGGTCCCAGCACTTGGGAGGCTGAGGCAGGAGGATCATTGTGAGTTCGAGACCAGCCTGGGCTACAAAGTGAGTTCAAAGCCAGACTGAAATGCATAGTGAGACCCTGTCTCAAAAAATAGGGCCGGGGATTTAGCTCAGTGGCCTAAGCACCTGCCTGGCAGGTGTAAGGTTGTGAGTTCAATCCCTGGTACCAAAAAACAAAAAAACTGTACGAGGGATTTCCTGAGTACTTAGAATGAAACACAAACTCTGATTTCAAGCAGCTTCCGGCTAAAATTCCTGCTTCCCCAATCTAGCTTGACTGACTGCTCCTTGCTGACCTTGCATCAGCGACTGGATCAACTCACCTGTAACTGGAGGGTGTTGATTGAATCAGTGTTCCCAACCACTTCCTACAGGGAAGCCTGATGGAAGGATTTTGTGTGTGTGTGTGTGTGTGTGTGTGTGTGTGTGTGTGGTGGTGGTGGTGGTGGTGGTACTGAGGATAGAACCCAAGCGTACTGTACCACTGAGTTACAGCCCCAACCCTTTCCACATTTTTATTTTGATACACTGCCTCCCTAAATTGCCCTGGCAGGACTTGAACTTGCAGTCCTCCTGTCTCAGCCTCCCTCAGTACTGAGATTGCAGGTGTTCACCATTGCACCTGGCTTCTGAGGAATTTTCATAGCTAGTGATTGGTAAAGGTAGAATACCTGCGTTTAGGATTTGTCAGAAAAGGTTTTTTATACCCAGAAGCAGCTAAATAGCCTCCGAAAAGGCCCATGCTGTACTCTACTTTCCACTGTACCTTGAAGACTGGGCACCTGGGGAATGTCTTGGAGTTGAACTTTTTCCCAAAGAAGATGTCTTAAGAGCTACAGTTTCTGGTGTTGGAATTAGTTTAAGGGTGAAGACAGCATGTTCTGGAAAAAAGAGCGAGATCATGATTGTCAGGAAGAGGCAAAGTCGAAAGGTGTTAGGAAAAGAGAAATAAGTTTCACGTGTAAGAGACTGCCCCGGGCATATTCTGGTGTAGGGCTAAGGTCAGACCAAGCACCACCATGAGAGAGGGATTTTTATTAGCATTTGGAGAACTCCAGAATGGGGAGGGTTTATAGTAGGTGATAAAACACTAGCCAACATCTGTTGACCAATGATTGCCAGTCCTCTGGGGCTTGGCTCACAATAACAGAACAACTGGCTCCCCTTTTTCTACCCTCTTTCCTTGATTCTCTTCCACTCAGCATGGAACCCTCCCAGGTTTTATCTCTAAACTGTAAACCTCTGTGCTCATTCAGAATATCCAACTGAAGAGAGAACATTAATATTGTTACTGAACTGACCCACTCAAACTCCTGTTTCTCAGAATCCAATCTGGATACAACCATGAAGGCCTAGAGTCCTCCGTTCCTCCTCTGGATTCCCTCTGTGCTTCACACAAGACTGACTTTTCTCTGGATTACTTTCTCTGCCCAACACAATAATGCTTAGTGAATGTTTGTTAAATGAATGAGCCAAGTGGGCCTGTGCCAGACATGAAATCTCCAGAGAACATTAACTGTCAGTTTTAAGATGGCCAGAACCAAGCAGCATTCATTCATTCAATGAACATTTGTTGATCACTTTTTTTTTTCAGACCAGGGTTTCACTGTGCAATTCAGGCTGGCCTTAACTCAATATGTAGCTGAGTCTGACCTTGAATTTGCAGTGCTCCTCCTGCTTCAGCCTCCCAAGTGCCGAGATTACAAGTGTGCCCCACCATGCCTGGCTAGATCACTTATTTTTGTCTTGAGCACCAGGGATACTAGGATAAGTAAACCATGATTCCTACCTCCAGGGCTTTTTTTTTTTCTTCAGTGTTGGAATCAAAGCCAGGGATTCCCTTAACTGCTGTACCCCCAAGCTGCACCTCCAGCCCCACTTTCCTTCTTTTGATGGTTGTCTTACGTTGTGAAAGAAGGATGCAGGGAGAGTCTAAGAGAGTTGTTTGGAGTTCTGGGAGGTCAGGAAGGCTTCAGAGGCAGGCTGTGTTTGAGCTGCATCCTAAAGGAGACAGCAAAATCTATTTGGAGACAAAGACTTGTGTTCCTGGCATCAGGGTGTTGGGCATCAAGGGATTATATGTGTGAGAGAGTGGACTGTATGTTGTCATACTGCAGCATGGGAAATGTCCAAGGGAGAAGGCAAGAGTAGCCAGGGTGGATCTGAGGGCTCTAAGCCATATTGCTGGGGTAGAACTTCATTTTTACAGTGGCAGAAGCTTTTTATGAATTATGCTTTTTAGCTGTGTCAAATATGAACCAGAAAAGGACAGGTAAAGGATGAGTAGCCTAGAGGCACGCAGAGTCCCTGTAGAAGAGAGGCTGCAGGAGTCCAGAGGCCTCAGAGGTCAGTGGACAGAGGGTAGCATAAACTGTGAGGGTTATGCCTGGCTTCTGGCTTGGACTCAGGTGAGTGGCAAAGTCATCCTTGGAGAAGGTTGGTACTGAATTTCAGTGCTGTTTGGTTCCTAAGGCTATCACAGTTATCACAAACTGAGCAGATTAAAACAATAGAAATTTATTCTCACAGTTCCAAAAACCAAAAGTTCAAGTCCAAGGTGTCTAGAGAGCCATGCCCCTTCCAAATCCTCTGGAAGATAATCCTTCTTTGCCTTTTCTATCCTCTGATGTACCTTGGTTTGTGGCAGCTGGGGTTTGGTTTCGCCTTCACATGGCCTTCTCCTGTTGTCCCAGTGTCTCACCTCTGCATATCTCTTGTAAAAATACTTGTCGCTGGAGTTGGGGCTTATCTGGATAACACAGGCTGACATGATCTTGACATGACATGATCTTACCTTAATTAATCTGTGGAGATCCTTTTTCACTTCATAGGTTTCGGGTATTACATTTCAGCCCTCTGCAGGTATCCTTGGGGTCTCTAGGTGGAGATCTCCAGGTGGAGAAGTGGCTGTTTTCAGTGTGGCACTGGCCTCCCAGGAAACCTGTGTTGAAGATGGCTATCTCAGGTGGAGGAGAGGCAGCTGTAATTCGGGAGAGGCCCAGAGGGAGTCCTGGACCACCTGGATGCTAAAAGGGTCAGAGTAAGCAGAGGTGCTGAAGCTGAGGATGTGTGGGTAGTAGGACTTTCAACTGGGACAGGAAACAGTGTCAGGTGCTATAGAGATATCAGGTGTGGACAGTTCTGGCCTAAGTGATGAGAAGGCAGGTGCGGAATAGGAGCCAGAGAATGGGCAGAGAAAGGTATGGGAGTGAGGGCTGAGCTGAGGGGAAATGTGTGTGGAAGCTCCCTATGAAAATGGAGCAACAGGGAGGTGTGTAGAGCTCTTGCTCTCACCTACGTGTGTGAGTGTGTGTGAATGGGAGACACTCAAACAGCTTTAAGGGCAGATCTCACAGACCTGTTTATGCTGACAGATGGATGTCCAAACCATCTAATCATGTGTCACTTAATGATGGGGGTGTGTTCTGAGAAATGCATCCTTAAGTGATTTTGGGGCTCTGCAAACCGCAGAGCCAAACTTACACAAACTTGTGTGGCATAGGTCAGTCGCTTGATGTGGCTTTTTCTCTCTTTCCTTCTTGCAGTACTAGGAGTCACACATACTAGGAAAGTGCTGTGTCCCTGAGCTATATGCCAGCCCTTTGATGTGGTCTCTTGATGCAATCGGGGAAGTATAGTAAACATGAAATTTATGAAGCTGCTGCTGGTATGATACAGTGCATTGGGTTTGTTTGTTTGTTTGTTTGTTTGTTTTTGGGTTTTTTGGGGTTTTTTTTGTGGCACTGGGGATCAAACTCATGACCTCGCACCTGCCAGACAGGCGCTTAAGCCACTGAGCCAAACTCCCGGCCCTAGTTTTTTGAGGCAGGTTCGCACTGTGTAGCTCAGGTCAGCCTTGTGCTTGCGTTTTAGCCCAAGCGGCCTTGAACTCACAACGCTCCTCCTACCTCAGTCTCCTACCTCAGCCTCCCGAGTGCTGGGATTAAAGGCATGCACCGCCATGCCCGGCGCTTTTTTTTTTTTTTCTTTTTTGTCTTTTTGGGACAAGGTCCCACTATGCAGTTCAGGCTGGCCTTAAGCTTACTTTGTAGCCCAGACTGATCTTGAATTCACAAGGATTCTCCTGCCTCAGCCTCCCAAGTGCTGGGATTACAGGGATGTGTCACCATGACAGGCTACATTAACCTTTTTTAAAAAGTAGAAAAAGTACACTCTACAATAATAATAGTAAATGCAGAAATCAGTAACAGTTGTTGATTGTCATCAAGCATTATGTACTGTACATAAATGTATTGGTATATACTTTTATACAACTGGCAGTGCGGTAGTTTCTTTACACCAACATCACCACAAACACAAGTAATGTGTTGTACTGCAGTGTCACAGCAGTGATAATGTCATGAAGTGATGGGAACTTTTCAGTTCCATTTTAATTTTTTTTTTTTTAAGTACTGAGGATTGAACCCAGAGGCTTTCCACTTGAATTTTTGAAACAGGGTCTTGCTAATTTGCTTAGTTGCCCTAGAAGCGCTCAAACTTACAATCCTCCTGCCTTAGCCTCTCAGAATGTGAAATTACATGTGTGCACCACCACACCTGGCTCTGTTATAATCCTGTGGGACCACAGTCCTATATATCCAGCCTACACAGTCCAAAAATAGCAACATTATACAGTGCATGACTGTATATTGCCAAGTAAGAAAGGCTGGTCATAGAACAGAAATTATAGACTGATACCACTATATTTGTAATACCTGAATGTATATAGAAAATTCTGAAAGAATGCATTAAACATCATTAAGAGGGATCATCTCTAAGGTTTGGGACTGGGGCCTCCTGGGGAACTTATTTTTCATTGTATACCCTTTGTACTTGTTTAATGCCCCTCCTGTGAGTGTGTTTCTTTTATAACAAAGCTCTAGTTTAATGACTGAAAATGCTGATGGTAAGAACCATCAGAAGGAGAAAGATGAAGTTCCCAAAGTGAGTGATTGCCGAGGAAGCAGAAGGCTAGGGCCCTCAGACTAGGTCTGCCCTGACCCTAGAGGGAGAAGTGAAGAGCCCAAGAGGGTGCGTTGCAGCCAGGGCAGGAAGTGAAGTTGGAGATAAGGCCAGGAGGGTGAGCCTTCAGGAGCAGGGTGAGTGGTAGAGCAGCTGAATGTCAACTACATGAATTAGAGGAGGGCTGCAGGCCACACAAAGACCAACTTGGAAGCTGTGGCTCCTTTGCAGGAGTCTTCCCCTTCCTGGCTCAGTTCCTGTCTTAGTCCTTTCACGCTGCTACAACAAGATACCACAGGTCAGGTGGGTTTTCAACCACAGAAATGTATTCTCCACTGTTCTGGAGACTCAGAAGTCTAAGATAAAGGCACTTGCAGATTCATTGTCTAGCACGGGTCCATTTCCTAGTTCATAGATGGTGACTTTTTGCTGTGTCCCCACACAGTGCAAGAGGAAGCAATCTCCTTCAGGCTTCTATTTTATTTGTGTGTATTTTATATTCGTTTTTGTAGTGCTGGGTATTGAACCCAGGGACTCAGACATGCTAGGTGAGTTTGCTACCACTGAGCTACATCCCAGCTCTCGGTTATTTAAGCTGGCCTCAAGGCAGCCTCCCAAGTAGCTGGGATTACAGGTATGTACCACCTACCTAGCAGGACTCTTTTGAGGACAGGGGATTGAACCCAGTACCTTCACATTGAGCTATACCTTCATTCCTTTTTAAATTTTTAAATTATGAGGTAGGGTCTTGCTAAATTGCCCAGGATAGGTTCAAACCTGCCTGCGATCCTCTTGCCTCAGCCTCCCACAGTGCTGGGATTAGACACATTAGCCACTGTGCCTGGCTAGCAGGATTCTTTCATAAGGTCATTAATGCCATGCATAAGGGCCCCATCCTCACGACCTAATCTCATCCAAGGACCCCATCACGTTGGTATTTCAATGTGTGATTTGGGAGATGGGGAGAAACATTCAGTTCATTAGAGTGAAGCCTGGCCTGCCTCACCTCAGGCCTAGGAGAATGAGGCGTGTGGGGAACTAGGAATGAAGGGGTGCATAGCCTCAGTCAGCAGGATGAAGGCAGCACTCAGCATAGACAGAGGATGAAGAAGTAGATGAGACTGCAGAATAATAGGGCTGATAAATGGTGGAAAGACACAAAGAGAACAGCTGTGAGCCCCGGATGAAGTGGAGAGAGATCTTCCAAGTGATGGTTACAGCCAGGTTGGTCCTGCCTGACCTCTTCCCCAACTGAGACAAAAAGCTTCCAGCGGGCGCCTGGCTCCTGGGCCACCAGCCTTTGGGAAGCAGACACACAGAACCCTTCTCTCTTCCTGAAGTGCTTGTGCCTCCTCAGGTCAGAGCACCTGGAGGACCTGCCCTGGGGCTGAGTCCCGTGAGAGGGGCCTTCTGCCCGAGGAGGAGAGGGCTGTCTGAGGCAATCTCAGCAAGGAAGGAAGGGAGGCGAGGTGTGGGCACTGCTGCTATTTCTAACCTGCCAGAGGGAAGGGAACCTTGACTATTTGAAAAGCAAGCTGATTGTCAGGGGCGGAACCGAACTCCGAGCTGTCAGGGCCATCACATGGAAAGTTCCTGGCAGGAGGCGGCGACAGGGGGCTTAGGCTGACAGGGCTGTGATTTTGAAAGAAACGTCTTTAAGAAAGTGATTTAAAGTAGGAGAGAAATATTATTATTAGATAATGGCTGTCAGATTATTTTTGATGTGTTCTCTGGGTATTTCATAATCATCTCACCCTTAGATGGTAAGGCCTTCCTGGCCTGGGGCCGTGAACTGTGTGTCTGGGACTTTTACCCAGTTCTCGCTCACAACAGGAATCAGGAGGCATGGCTGCCCGACCAATGGTCACCTTAGTGGGAGATTTTATAAATAACCCCATGGTGTTTGTTAATAAATCACAAACTTGGGCACTTGGGACTTGGGTCTGACCACCTGCACCACATTAAATCCATCCAGTTCTAGACACAGGACACACACACACACACACATATGCGCGCGGGTAGGGGTCCACAGAAGGCAAAGCCCTGGGGACTCACTTGCCTCAGGCTCTGTTTCTTTAGGGTGAATGTCCACAGGGTCCTCCATCCCACCCATCTCTGGAGTTGCACACTCCAGAGTCCATCTCTGTTAGCCCAGCCCACCTCATTTCCTAGGCTTTGTACCACTCTCTGATTCTAGTTCAGAAATATTTTGGGGGGCTGATTCTCTCTTTTCTGCTGACTGCCAGAACTTTAATCTCTGTCCTGAGTTCATTAACTCCAAAATGCAAACCTCTTGACTGGTTGCCCCTGCCTCCATTGCCAAGCCTAACCACACCACCTCCCTGAAGTCTCCCCATTGACTGCAGATAAAGTCTGGGCTCAGTACAGTGTGTACTCACGGGCAGCCCTCGTGTTCCCTGGCTCCTCTGACGCTCGTGACGGGATGCCCCGCCTCACTCTTTCACCCAATAAATGACCACGAAGGGCACGAGGGGGATTTTTTTATTTTTCTAGGGATTATTCTGGGAGCAGATTTTAAATGCAACAAATCTCATTGAAATCCTCTTCTCTCTTCTTTCCTGCCCATTTAGGACGCTCAACCTGCCCAGGAAAGCTTTCGAAGCTGCCTGCCAAGGGGACTTTGAGCTGCAGGGATATGCCTTTGAGGCAGCAGAGGAGCAGATAAGACGCCCTCAGCTCGTGCGAGTGGGGCTCGTGCAGAACAGAATCCCGCTCCCCCCGAAAACCCCTGTGGCAGAACAGGTGCGGCCTCTCTTGACCATAAATACATAAAAGGGGAACTGGCTCACTCTTTGTTTTAAACATGTCATAGTCCCTGGCTGGCCACTCGGGGTCCACGGAGCCAGCACCTCAAAGGGCAACCAACATACCTCTGACCTGGCTTCCCTACTTTTCTCTAGCCTGTGTATTTGGCGCTCCCTCCCTCTCCCTCTCTCCCTCTCCCCACTCCACCGCTCCTGTTTTGTTGTTGTATTTGTTTGGTGGTTTTGGTTTTTTGAGACAAGGTCTTGCTGTGTAGTTCAGGCTGGCCTTGAACCCACAGCAATTCTGCCTCAGTCTTTTAAATGCTGGAATTGGGAGTGCACCATGCCTGAATAAATGTACTTTTCTTCATTGTGGGGGCCTTACTGGGGACTGAGCCCTGAGTCTCTTGCATGTTAGGTAAGCACTCTACCACTGAGCAGCATCACTAGCTTTCTTCATCCTCTTCTGTTTGCATCCTCGCTCTGTCAGCCCTCATTGGTCTTTCCACCTTTCCTTCCAAATTCCTGTCACACTGTTAATCCAGTGTTCCATTTACCAACCTGGAGGGCACCCTTTCGTCCAGCTCAAGCTCTTTGCACAGGCCACTGCCTCTCAGCTGCCTGCCACGGGACTGTCCTGCATGCCTCTGCCTTAATGCTGGGAGTAGGGACTCATTATTCCAAAAAATCTGTCAGCTGATAGTGCCTTCAGTTTACAGAAATATGACAGGTATTCACTTATGACCTTGCAGTTAGTAAATAAATGTGACATCATTTTGTATGTACCTAAAACAACATGTCACCAGTGTGTTTGTTTTATATACTCCTTCATCACATTCCTCCAGCTCCTCAAAGTTTAATGGCTTTCTCTACAATTTTCTCTGAATACCATAGACTTATTAGGGGTTCTTGAAAACTAAGGTCACTTGGGTTCCAGATCCAGTTCTTCTTCATCTTTCCTGTTGCTCCTCCCTTTGCTTTTGTTGGACTGAAGTTTGTCTGGGGCTTGGGGCTATAGCTCAGTGGCAGGCATGTATGAGACTCTGAGTTCAGTACCCAGCATTCCCACCCACCCAGCCTCAGAGAGACATCTGGTTCTGATTACTTTTCTCTCTGGAGTCATCGTTTGTGCACATGCCCCTCTCTCATTCAAGACGGCCCGGCTGTAGCATCAGAGCTGTCATTCTCCCCGCTGCCCCAGTACCTAGAGATGCACCACACACTGCCAGCTTGAGCAAATGTGTGTTCACATGGCTGACACGGGCAGCAAATATTCGAGGAGGCTGGAGTACACAGCCTCAGGGGAAGAGACAAAGAGCGATGGAGAGAGTTTGTCCTCTCTCTCTGAGTTTCCAGCCTAATTCCTTGAGTCTTCCTTTGAACAAACACTTCCGAATGTCTCCTGGGAATCAGACTTTGTGCTGAGGACACAGAGACAAGGATGCTCTCTTCCTGCACCTAGGGAGCCTGTGGGGTCTTGAGAGAGACAGGCAGCAGAGAACCAGTAGCAGCACAAGGGGAATAGTGTGCTGTAGGGGCACCCAGAGGTGGCTGGGAGAGTCTGCCGAGGGCTCACAGAGGGGGACATGAGGCAGAGCTCACCCCTCCAGGTAGACTGGATGTGGGGAGAGAGGCACATTCCTGCCCTTCGCCACACTGCAGTACATGAAGGCTTAGAGCCAAAAAGATGAGGTGTGGCAGAGGAGAGTGGTACAGCACAGCGGAAGTGGCCAGACAAGGCAAGCCTAACAGCTCGAGTGCAGGACAGTGTAAAGTGAACTGTGCCAGGCTGAGGGAGCAGTAAGTGGGGGCGATTGCGTGAGCACGTGTGCCAGCGTACCCTGTGTCCAGTGAGCAGCACCATCCTCCACACCTCAGCAACCCTCCTAGGCAGGTGCGGGTTTTCCCGTTGCCAGGTCAGGAAGTGGAGGCAGCGTCCAGGTATCTCCAGGGCTGCTTGCCTCCACCTAGTCTTGCAGAGTTTGGTCTGATGAGAGAACCAGATATTAGAACAACTCCTGCCTGCTTGCACCTGGTCAGGTGAGAGTTTATTGATCCATGTATTTTGGGATGAACTTCAAAACTGTCTCTGATAGAGGTGAATGGATTCTAATCCTCACTTTTTAAATCATCAGGTCTCTGCCCTCCACAGACGCATGGAGGCCATTGTCGAAGTGGCTGCAATGTGCGGAGTCAACATCATTTGTTTCCAGGAAGCATGGAGTAAGTCTCTTTTGTGGCGCTTTCTCAGCCACCTTCGTTTAAACAATTGTGTCTTATCTCCACGATGCCAAGAGTGTCTGCTACCCAACTTTAAAATTGCTTCCTTTCTTTTCTCATCCATAGACAGACTATTTGTTGTCAACACCAGAAACCTTGGCCTGCCTCCCTCTCAACAGCTCAGTCTGTCATTCAGTCCTTTTGATTCTGCCTTCCACATCTTTCTGAGTCCATTTCACCCCTGCCGTTCTCTGTGTCACTGTCCTGGTCTAAGCTCCAGCAGCAGTCTCTCTTCAGCTTTGCCTTTTTCGAGGGTGGAGAGTAGGAGGTGTTGTAGTGCTGGAGAAACCCAGGGCCTGTGCTCTCCCACTAAGCTCCACCCCCAGCCCTTCTCAGCCTTTGTAATTAATTACCTCCCATTTACCTCCGTTCACCGCTTGGCAGCATTTGCTTTTGGCCTCCTCACCCCACTTCACTTCAGACAGACCTCACCTCAGAGCCAGCTGGCCAACTTCTCTATCTAAATTTGAGTTCTCTGTTACAGACGTTCCTAGGACCACACACTTTTTCTTTATTTGTTATTTTTAAGTTTTTATCAAGGGTGTGTGTGCTCATAGTTTAGAATCAACTCTGATCTCTGAGATCTGTTATCAAAGTATCTGTTTTCCCCTGAGGCAACCTCTTTCAACACTCTGGTGGTCTGGGCATCTAAGTGGAGGATGGCAGTGTGCACTGTGGCAACTGAGGGGATTTCCTTCTGTCTTGTTTTTGAAATTCAGTGTTTTGTTCCATTTTACTGTTTTGTTTTATTCCTCTATCTGGTAACCTGAGCAACTATTTTGAAGATAACAGTATACAGTATAACAACCATTGTTAAATTCCTATCATCTTGTTTTGAAAACCTATATAGCTTTTGTTGTTGTTGTTTAGGTTTGTTTCCTTCTTCTTTTTCTGTTTTTTCTTTTTAAAATAAAATTCTTAAAAAATGGAAAAAAAAAAGATTCCTTTGTGGTACTGGGGATTGACCCAGACCCTTTACACTAAGCTACATTCCCAGCCCCTTATTAAAAGTGTTTTATTTTGAGGCAGGGTCTCACTAAGTTATACAGCTGACCATCAACTGGCTATCCTCCCACCTCAGCCTACTGAGCTGTGGGGATTATTACACACCATTACATCCAGCTGGAATTTATCTTTGTTTCTGTTGCTGTTTTCTAATATTTCAGTTTTACATCATTTTTTGACGACTTACCATGAAAGAAGTCAGCATCAGTCCTTTGGGCCTTATGCCCATTCTACACACATGTATACTTCTGGTTCTAGCCACATTCAGTCTCTGCCAAGCCATTCTGTCAATGTTGATGTCTTTTCTGGAATCATTTTCTATTTTCCCTACAGTTTGCTCTGTTCTCTACGTACTTGCCATTAGTCCAACCCCACACTTTCACTCAGTTTCCTTCAACCATTTAGACTCACCAGGCAGTTCCGTCTCCTTGAAGCAGTCTGCCCCAGAGCCTTCTCACTATGCCTGGTTGGATAAGTTGCCCCCTCTGCTGGCTGCACAGCCTGTATCCAGGGCTCTCCCTTCCCATCCTCCAGAGTTTCTTTCCCTTCCTTTCTGGGTTTATAGTCTTAGAGGAGTTAAGTATTTTGAGACCTTGTGACTCTGATGTGTATCTCTACGACTTGGTAGTTTGGATTGGTATCAAATTCTGGTTTAGATGTTATTTTCCTTCAGAAGTGTGCACTGGTTGTTCTATGGTCTTCTAGCTTTGAGTTATTTACCAGCCCAAAACCAATGGATTTATGATCCATTGTCTGTGATTTGCTTTTCTCTAGAAGTTTATAGGATCTTCTGTTTTTGCTAATACTCTGCAATTTCATAATGATGACCTCCTGTGTGGCCCTTTCTACCTTGTTATTCTGCTCACACTGTCGATTCAGTCTAGAAACAGGTCTTGTATATTTAGATTTCCTTGTTTTATTTATTATTATTTTTTTGTGTGTGTGCTGGGAATTGAACCCTTGTGCATGCAAGGCTAGGTTTTCTTGTTTTATTTCACTAGTTCTTTTCTCTGTCAAAAGACAAAACCAAATTAGTTGAAGTTTTAATTGGCTTTATTTGTGATTCTAGAATCAAGAAAGCTTTTTCTACAAAATAAGTGTTCCAGTGAGCTGACTGAGGCTTCATAGACTGAGAAGGGCTGAACTCAGTAGAAACAACAGAGAGAGGATTGATTGTTTCAAAGTTTCCTTCCTTGTAAACCAGGGTCTGAGAGACAGAATATTCAAAAGATAACTAGTTGATTGACTTCAGGTTACTTCTTTGGCAAGTATTAAAGCAGAGGAAATGACATTATCATGCTAGTCAAAATTGGTCTATTTGAGAAATTCGGTTATCGTTTCTCTTTCCTAAGGTCAGGTAACAACTTAGTTTCTGTTTGGTGACACAGAACTTCAGTGTGAATGATACCACATTAATTTTTAGTCTACTTTGTTGGGGCCCAGTGCAAGATGTTAGTCCAAAACAGTGGCCTCCTATTAACTTTTATTTCACACTGAATTCCTTTTTCTCTCCTTTCTTCCTGATGTTTCTACTGTTAGGATGTTGGAACCCTAGATGACTTTCCTAATTTTCTTATGTATTTCCTCATGTATTTCCTCCTAACATCTCTTTGTCTTAACTCAATTTCATCCAATTTGTCATTCAAGTCTTCTGTTTGTTCTTCCATTTCTGCTGTCTTGTTTTGAATTTGCAAGTGTTCTTTTGCCAAAGGCCCATTTTATCACTTCTTGTTCTTTTATCATTGTTGCAATATCGTTTCTTGTTTCTACAGATGCTAATATTAAGTAAAATTTTGTTTCTTTTGTAGTCCCTACTTCAAATTGATCTTTTTTATGTGATTACCTGCTTATATTTTAAGAATTGGGGTTAAGCTGACTGTGAGCTCTGAGTTTGTGTAAAGGGCTCACTCACCGAGCCCCATCACGGGATGATCTGATGTAGTGGTAACCCTCGGGTAATCTTAGTATGTCAGGATTGTTCCCTTCAGTCCGGTCAGACTCCCTAGAGAGGATTCTTCTGCCTTCTGGCCAAGACAGGAAAGATAACAAGGGTCCGGCACAGTGATGTTTGTGTTGTTTTTCCCATTTCTTGTTAATGTTTGTTCTTTCACTCTTGTTTCTGTGACCCTTTGTCTGCTGCCTCCATTAAACTCTAAACTCCAGGAGGCCAGGGCCTGTGTTGTTCTGTTTGTTTTGCCCATCACTGCATACCCCTATCCTACCTGTCATGGCTGCCACAACCCCTGGTGCATGACAGGCACTAAAAATATTTATTGACAAGCCGGGCATGGTGGCGCACGCCTTTAATCCCAGCACTCGGGAGGCTGAGGTAGGAGGACCGTTGTGAGTTCGAGGCCGGCTTGGGCTACAACGCGAGCGCAAGGCCAGTCTGAGCTACACAGTGCGACCCTGCCTCAAAAAAAAAATATATATATATTTATTGACTGTCTTAACCAACTCCTGCCCTTTGTTAGATTGGAACTCCTGCTTATCTATCAAGACTTAGTACAGACACCTCCTTCTTGGTGGGGCCCTAGGAACTCCCCCAGGTAGAGCTGAAGATAAGCATCCTAGGTCATAATTTGGCTCTTGTACCAAAGGCTGGGAATTCCCAAGGGCAAGGCCAGGTCTGAGTCGAAAGCCTGACTCCACACTGGGTCCATGAATATGGGAACCCTTTCCCTATCAGTTGAAAACTTTGCAGTTCCTGGCCGCCTCCTCCCAACCTCCGTCCCACACTCTGCTTTTGAAAGTTTATGTTAGAGTATTTGTGTAAACAGGAAAAGAACCTATTAAAATGGAAACAGAAATTTGGACCTTTATCAACTTGAAATGAAATCATCATGGTAGATTTTATTCTCTGGGGGCATTTGAGTCATTCCTAATGCTGCTCTAAAAGCTGAGAATTAATGGCCATTAAGGAACATTTTTGTTGTCAACAGATTTTTATTGACTTCCTCAAAATAGTTCATCCATCTTCACCAGAGGGACCCTAAGGACTCTTGAGCCTGGTACCAAAGCCCAGGGGGCTGGTGCTGGCAGCACCTGTAACTTGCTTGGGCAGTTGAAAGCCTGGTGATGCCGTTGGTGATGTGGTCACTGTTACACAGTCTTAGGACCCCGTTTTGTGGAACTGGAAGGGGTTAGAAAGCTGTGGCTTCTTCTCTTTCTCTGTGAAGTGAAGAGAATCACAACTACTTTGTGGGGGTGTTACTACACCTAGAACCATGTTTGGGAAGTGTTTGGCAGATGACTACCATTGTGACTCCTAATTAGGGAACAAATCCTATGCCAAGGCTGGTCAAACACCACCCACCCCACATCATGACGTCTCCTGTGAATGCTTCTTGCAAGTTGGCCAATTCAGTGCCAGTGTAATGATAGCAGACATCTAGAAACTTCCATTAGGTTAATCTCTCTAAAAGAAATGGACTTGGGTTCATGCGAAGCAGCAGAGCTAAAAAAATATGCTGAGTTGGCCACAGAGAACGCCATACTCCAAGAAAAAACTGCCAAACAGCTCAGTAGGAAGCAACCCAGTAGGAAATGGGGAGGGGGTGTAGAAAAGAACACATAGAGAATAAACCCAAAATGGCCAGGGAACACATGATAAAGTGCTCAGCCTTGTTAGTGATCAGGGTAGGAGTGTGTGTGTGATGTGTGCGTGTTTGGTTTTACTTTGTTTTTTCAGTGCTAATGATTGAACTCAGGACCTTACGCATGCTGGCCAAGTGTTCTACCACCCACTGAGCTACCTCCCCAGCCCAAGGGAGACTTCTTAAATACAGTGAGATACCAGTTCACACAGAACACTGGCAGATATTAAAGATAACTCCATGTACTGCAGATATTCCAGGCGTGGCTGGAACTATAGTATAACATTACACAGCCAAAGGTCCCAGTACCCACTGTCTCAGTGTGTTTCCCTTTGACCCCCAAATAGGAAACTGTCATTTTAAACCCAGTGTGTGTGGGGATGGAAAACACCTCCTACATGTATACATACTGTTTGAAAAAATAGCAAATCAAAAATCTGAGTTTAGGGCTGAGGATGTAGCTCAGTGATAGAATATTTTCCTAGCACGTGCAGGGCCTGGGGCTCCCTCCCCAACGCACACACACACACACACACACACCAACTCGAAGTCTAAAAGAAGACCCAGTGGGCTTAATGAAATTTCCTGTTGAGTTAACCATCTAGTAGCGGTGGGTAATAACCATGGGAAACCATGGGAATAATAATGCATTTATTCTTGGATGTATCCGGTAGTCCCTAGACCTCTTGTTAGGATCATTGAATGAGTGCCTTTTCTTATTTCTGAAGATATCTCCCTGTCCCCATGGTGACCTCCTGCTACTGAGCCCAAGAACACCTCTCAGGCTGTGTGTGATAAGAATCTGATTGTTATCCTCTTTACAGCTATGCCCTTTGCTTTCTGTACAAGAGAGAAGCTTCCTTGGACAGAATTTGCTGAGTCAGCAGAGGATGGTCTCACCACCAGATTCTGTCAGAAGGTAGGAAATTAACTGCTCCTCTCCCAGCAGCTGCTGACCCTGCACAGGCTGCAGGACATGGCCACAGCCATCAGATGTGACCCTTTACCGTAGAAAATGTCCTTGTTTGGTGCTTGTTTTATCAAGGAAGATAAGATAAGCCTACTTGCCACTGGTTTTGTTTTTTGTTTTTTTTTTTTTTCATTAGTGTACTTTTACTTAAAATGATAGGCTTGCAGACCCCTAAGAACCCTTTGTGGCTTTTTCAGGTAAGGGAGCTATAGCCCAGGGAGGGGTAGTCTGGGGGTGACTTTGTACTAAGACTGGTGAGTGGCCAAACTGGCACTCAAGGAGTAGGGGCATTGATTCCTTGTCCAGAGCTTTGCCTGCTGCACTTGCCATTAGCTTGACTCGCTGTCTCATCAGTGTAGAAATTGGTTTTCATTTTTCTTTATTAAAGCTTCATAATACATGTGATATGATCCCATTTATATGAGCTGTCCAGAATAGGCAGATCTTTAAGGACAGAAAGCAAATTTGTGGTTGCCGAGGACAGGGGTGAGAGAAGGGGTGACTGCTAATGAGCACAGCATTTCCGCTTGGGATGA